>BDSI01000401.1:0-28199 GCA_003117195.1 Eudorina sp. 2006-703-Eu-15
GCGGCGCGTGGGCGTTGGCGTGTGTGCGCGCGTGCGGCGTGTACGAGACCTGTAACATCCGTACGGCAGTGGTTGTAGCACTCGCCCAGGGGAAGCGGATTTAGCTCAGTTGGAGAGCGCTAGACTGAAGATCTAGAGGTCGCTAGTTCGATCCTGGCAATTCGCAGGCTTGCCAGCCTTCGTAAGAGGAGGACTACCGCAACAAATCACACCCCAAGATGTCTTGCCTGGACACGCTGGACAGGCAAGGGCAGCACCCCTGCAATGTGCCGTACTAGATGCCACCAGACAAAGGAGGGGAACGGGAACGCCGCTGATGATGTCCAACAAGACGTGTTAGCAGTGGCACAGCGAGGGTATGTACCAAAATGTATGTAGCAGCAGCGGACTTCGAAGCTGCACGTGCATGCTGTGCTTGTCCATGCCTGGCCGGTCGAGGCCACTCGGTCAGCACAGCACAGACCAATTCTTGGTTATGGCCAGCGCAAGGCCATCCACGTGACCAGCCAGGTGACACATGCACGGGCTGGCTTGGACCTAGCAGGCTTCACAGTGCACCCAAAACTGCGGAACGGACAACGGAGCCAGGTCACTAGCTGGGATGGCACAACAGCCTACTGTCCACACAAAGAGCACTACGTATACGCTCTTCTCCTGGCTACCGGACATAACAGCAGGTCGCCCAGCAGTACATATAGCGCGCATCCCTTGCGACCTATCTTAGCGGCAGGCGAGCCCCATCCAAGCACAGCGCCTGTCGCATCACACTGATGGCAGCTGTGCAGCACTCCTGCTGCCAGCAGCCGGCTTTCCACTTGGAAAGTTGTGTCCTGGCAGGCCGTCTGCGTGTGCGTTTACTGGCGTCTAGCAGCGTCACGCGGCGTCAGTATCCGGGCAGAGCCGTACCGTACAGTGGTCATGTCATGTGGCCGCTGCAGCGGGTTGCGTGGGTGCGTGCAGCGTTGGCGTGTGTGCGGCGCGTGGGGCGTTGGCGTGTGTGCGGCGCGTGCGGCGTGTACGAGACCTGTAACATCCGTACGGCAGTGGTTGTAGCACTCGCCCAGGGGTAGCGGATTTAGCTCAGTTGGGAGAGCGCTAGACTGAAGATCTAGAGGTCGCTAGTTCGATCCTGGCAATTCGCAGGCTTGCCAGCCTTCCGTAAGAGGAGGACTACCGCAACAAATCACACCCCAAGATGTCTTGCCTGGATACGCCTGGACAGGCAAGGGCAGCACCCCTGCAATGTGCCGTACTAGATGCCACCGACAAAGGAGGGGAACGGGAACGCCGCTGATGATGTCCAACAAGACGTGTTAGCAGTGGCACAGCGAGGGTATGTACCAAAATGTATGTAGCAGCAGCGGACTTCGAAGCTGCACGTGCATGCTGTGCTTGTCCATGCCTGGGCCGGTCGAGGCCACTCGGTCAGCACAGCACAGACCAATTCTTGGTTATGGCCAGCGCAAGGCCATCCACGTGACCAGCCAGGTGACACATGCACGGGCTGGCTTGGACCTAGCAGGCTTCACAGTGCACCCAAAACTGCGGAACGGACAACGGAGCCAGGTCACTAGCTGGGATGGCACAACAGCCTACTGTCCACACAAAGAGCACTACGTATACGCTCTTCTCCTGGCTACCGGACATAACAGCAGGTCGCCCAGCAGTACATATAGCGCGCATCCCTTGCGACCTATCTTAGCGGCAGGCGAGCCCCATCCAAGCACAGCGCCTGTCGCATCACACTGATGGCAGCTGTGCAGCACTCCTGCTGCCAGCAGCCGGCTTTCCACTTGGAAAGTTGTGTCCTGGCAGGCCGTCTGCGTGTGCGTTTACTGGCGTCTAGCAGCGTCACGCGGCGTCAGTATCCGGGCAGAGCCGTACCGTACAGTGGTCATGTCATGTGGCCGCTGCAGCGGGTTGCGTGGGTGCGTGCAGCGTTGGCGTGTGTGCGGCGCGTGGGGCGTTGGCGTGTGTGCGGCGCGTGCGGCGTGTACGAGACCTGTAACATCCGTACGGCAGTGGTTGTAGCACTCGCCCAGGGGTAGCGGATTTAGCTCAGTTGGGAGAGCGCTAGACTGAAGATCTAGAGGTCGCTAGTTCGATCCTGGCAATTCGCAGGCTTGCCAGCCTTCCGTAAGAGGAGGACTACCGCAACAAATCACACCCCAAGATGTCTTGCCTGGATACGCCTGGACAGGCAAGGGCAGCACCCCTGCAATGTGCCGTACTAGATGCCACCGACAAAGGAGGGGAACGGGAACGCCGCTGATGATGTCCAACAAGACGTGTTAGCAGTGGCACAGCGAGGGTATGTACCAAAATGTATGTAGCAGCAGCGGACTTCGAAGCTGCACGTGCATGCTGTGCTTGTCCATGCCTGGGCCGGTCGAGGCCACTCGGTCAGCACAGCACAGACCAATTCTTGGTTATGGCCAGCGCAAGGCCATCCACGTGACCAGCCAGGTGACACATGCACGGGCTGGCTTGGACCTAGCAGGCTTCACAGTGCACCCAAAACTGCGGAACGGACAACGGAGCCAGGTCACTAGCTGGGATGGCACAACAGCCTACTGTCCACACAAAGAGCACTACGTATACGCTCTTCTCCTGGCTACCGGACATAACAGCAGGTCGCCCAGCAGTACATATAGCGCGCATCCCTTGCGACCTATCTTAGCGGCAGGCGAGCCCCATCCAAGCACAGCGCCTGTCGCATCACACTGATGGCAGCTGTGCAGCACTCCTGCTGCCAGCAGCCGGCTTTCCACTTGGAAAGTTGTGTCCTGGCAGGCCGTCTGCGTGTGCGTTTACTGGCGTCTAGCAGCGTCACGCGGCGTCAGTATCCGGGCAGAGCCGTACCGTACAGTGGTCATGTCATGTGGCCGCTGCAGCGGGTTGCGTGGGTGCGTGCAGCGTTGGCGTGTGTGCGGCGCGTGGGGCGTTGGCGTGTGTGCGGCGCGTGCGGCGTGTACGAGACCTGTAACATCCGTACGGCAGTGGTTGTAGCACTCGCCCAGGGGTAGCGGATTTAGCTCAGTTGGGAGAGCGCTAGACTGAAGATCTAGAGGTCGCTAGTTCGATCCTGGCAATTCGCAGGCTTGCCAGCCTTCCGTAAGAGGAGGACTACCGCAACAAATCACACCCCAAGATGTCTTGCCTGGATACGCCTGGACAGGCAAGGGCAGCACCCCTGCAATGTGCCGTACTAGATGCCACCGACAAAGGAGGGGAACGGGAACGCCGCTGATGATGTCCAACAAGACGTGTTAGCAGTGGCACAGCGAGGGTATGTACCAAAATGTATGTAGCAGCAGCGGACTTCGAAGCTGCACGTGCATGCTGTGCTTGTCCATGCCTGGGCCGGTCGAGGCCACTCGGTCAGCACAGCACAGACCAATTCTTGGTTATGGCCAGCGCAAGGCCATCCACGTGACCAGCCAGGTGACACATGCACGGGCTGGCTTGGACCTAGCAGGCTTCACAGTGCACCCAAAACTGCGGAACGGACAACGGAGCCAGGTCACTAGCTGGGATGGCACAACAGCCTACTGTCCACACAAAGAGCACTACGTATACGCTCTTCTCCTGGCTACCGGACATAACAGCAGGTCGCCCAGCAGTACATATAGCGCGCATCCCTTGCGACCTATCTTAGCGGCAGGCGAGCCCCATCCAAGCACAGCGCCTGTCGCATCACACTGATGGCAGCTGTGCAGCACTCCTGCTGCCAGCAGCCGGCTTTCCACTTGGAAAGTTGTGTCCTGGCAGGCCGTCTGCGTGTGCGTTTACTGGCGTCTAGCAGCGTCACGCGGCGTCAGTATCCGGGCAGAGCCGTACCGTACAGTGGTCATGTCATGTGGCCGCTGCAGCGGGTTGCGTGGGTGCGTGCAGCGTTGGCGTGTGTGCGGCGCGTGGGGCGTTGGCGTGTGTGCGGCGCGTGCGGCGTGTACGAGACCTGTAACATCCGTACGGCAGTGGTTGTAGCACTCGCCCAGGGGTAGCGGATTTAGCTCAGTTGGGAGAGCGCTAGACTGAAGATCTAGAGGTCGCTAGTTCGATCCTGGCAATTCGCAGGCTTGCCAGCCTTCCGTAAGAGGAGGACTACCGCAACAAATCACACCCCAAGATGTCTTGCCTGGACACGCCTGGACAGGCAAGGGCAGCACCCCTGCAATGTGCCGTACTAGATGCCACCAACAAAGGAGGGAACGGGAACGCCGCTGATGATGTCCAACAAGACGTGTTAGCAGTGGCACAGCGAGGGTATGTACCAAAATGTATGTAGCAGCAGCGGACTTCGAAGCTGCACGTGCATGCTGTGCTTGTCCATGCCTGGGCCGGTCGAGGCCACTCGGTCAGCACAGCACAGACCAATTCTTGGTTATGGCCAGCGCAAGGCCATCCACGTGACCAGCCAGGTGACACATGCACGGGCTGGCTTGGACCTAGCAGGCTTCACAGTGCACCCAAAACTGCGGAACGGACAACGGAGCCAGGTCACTAGCTGGGATGGCACAACAGCCTACTGTCCACACAAAGAGCACTACGTATACGCTCTTCTCCTGGCTACCGGACATAACAGCAGGTCGCCCAGCAGTACATATAGCGCGCATCCCTTGCGACCTATCTTAGCGGCAGGCGAGCCCCATCCAAGCACAGCGCCTGTCGCATCACACTGATGGCAGCTGTGCAGCACTCCTGCTGCCAGCAGCCGGCTTTCCACTTGGAAAGTTGTGTCCTGGCAGGCCGTCTGCGTGTGCGTTTACTGGCGTCTAGCAGCGTCACGCGGCGTCAGTATCCGGGCAGAGCCGTACCGTACAGTGGTCATGTCATGTGGCCGCTGCAGCGGGTTGCGTGGGTGCGTGCAGCGTTGGCGTGTGTGCGGCGCGTGGGGCGTTGGCGTGTGTGCGGCGCGTGCGGCGTGTACGAGACCTGTAACATCCGTACGGCAGTGGTTGTAGCACTCGCCCAGGGGTAGCGGATTTAGCTCAGTTGGGAGAGCGCTAGACTGAAGATCTAGAGGTCGCTAGTTCGATCCTGGCAATTCGCAGGCTTGCCAGCCTTCCGTAAGAGGAGGACTACCGCAACAAATCACACCCCAAGATGTCTTGCCTGGATACGCCTGGACAGGCAAGGGCAGCACCCCTGCAATGTGCCGTACTAGATGCCACCAACAAAGGAGAGGAACGGGAACACCGCTGATGATGTCCAGCAAGACGTGTTAGCAGTGGCACAGCGAGGGTATGTACCAAAATGTATGTAGCAGCAGCGGACTTCGAAGCTGCACGTGCATGCTGTGCTTGTCCATGCCTGGGCCGGTCGAGGCCACTCGGTCAGCACAGCACAGACCAATTCTTGGTTATGGCCAGCGCAAGGCCATCCACGTGACCAGCCAGGTGACACATGCACGGGCTGGCTTGGACCTAGCAGGCTTCACAGTGCACCCAAAACTGCGGAACGGACAACGGAGCCAGGTCACTAGCTGGGATGGCACAACAGCCTACTGTCCACACAAAGAGCACTACGTATACGCTCTTCTCCTGGCTACCGGACATAACAGCAGGTCGCCCAGCAGTACATATAGCGCGCATCCCTTGCGACCTATCTTAGCGGCAGGCGAGCCCCATCCAAGCACAGCGCCTGTCGCATCACACTGATGGCAGCTGTGCAGCACTCCTGCTGCCAGCAGCCGGCTTTCCACTTGGAAAGTTGTGTCCTGGCAGGCCGTCTGCGTGTGCGTTTACTGGCGTCTAGCAGCGTCACGCGGCGTCAGTATCCGGGCAGAGCCGTACCGTACAGTGGTCATGTCATGTGGCCGCTGCAGCGGGTTGCGTGGGTGCGTGCAGCGTTGGCGTGTGTGCGGCGCGTGGGGCGTTGGCGTGTGTGTGCGGCGCGTGCGGCGTGTACGAGACCTGTAACATCCGTACGGCGTGGTTGTAGCACTCGCCCAGGGGAAGCGGATTTAGCTCAGTTGGGAGAGCGCTAGACTGAAGATCTAGAGGTCGCTAGTTCGATCCTGGCAATTCGCAGGCTTGCCAGCCTTCCGTAAGAGGAGGACTACCGCAACAAATCACACCCCAAGATGTCTTGCCTGGATACGCCTGGACAGGCAAGGGCAGCACCCCTGCAATGTGCCGTACTAGATGCCACCAACAAAGGAGAGGAACGGGAACACCGCTGATGATGTCCAGCAAGACGTGTTAGCAGTGGCACAGCGAGGGTATGTACCAAAATGTATGTAGCAGCAGCGGACTTCGAAGCTGCACGTGCATGCTGTGCTTGTCCATGCCTGGGCCGGTCGAGGCCACTCGGTCAGCACAGCACAGACCAATTCTTGGTTATGGCCAGCGCAAGGCCATCCACGTGACCAGCCAGGTGACACATGCACGGGCTGGCTTGGACCTAGCAGGCTTCACAGTGCACCCAAAACTGCGGAACGGACAACGGAGCCAGGTCACTAGCTGGGATGGCACAACAGCCTACTGTCCACACAAAGAGCACTACGTATACGCTCTTCTCCTGGCTACCGGACATAACAGCAGGTCGCCCAGCAGTACATATAGCGCGCATCCCTTGCGACCTATCTTAGCGGCAGGCGAGCCCCATCCAAGCACAGCGCCTGTCGCATCACACTGATGGCAGCTGTGCAGCACTCCTGCTGCCAGCAGCCGGCTTTCCACTTGGAAAGTTGTGTCCTGGCAGGCCGTCTGCGTGTGCGTTTACTGGCGTCTAGCAGCGTCACGCGGCGTCAGTATCCGGGCAGAGCCGTACCGTACAGTGGTCATGTCATGTGGCCGCTGCAGCGGGTTGCGTGGGTGCGTGCAGCGTTGGCGTGTGTGCGGCGCGTGGGGCGTTGGCGTGTGTGCGGCGCGTGCGGCGTGTACGAGACCTGTAACATCCGTACGGCGGTGGTTGTAGCACTCGCCCAGGGGAAGCGGATTTAGCTCAGTTGGGAGAGCGCTAGACTGAAGATCTAGAGGTCGCTAGTTTGATCCTGGCAATTCGCAGGCTTGCCAGCCTTCCGTAAGAGGAGGACTACCGCAACAAATCACACCCCAAGATGTCTTGCCTGACACGCCTGGACAGGCAAGGGCAGCACCCCTGCAATGTGCCGTACTAGATGCCACCAACAAAGGAGAGGAACGGGAACACCGCTGATGATGTCCAACAAGACGTGTTAGCAGTGGCACAGCGAGGGTATGTACCAAAATGTATGTAGCAGCAGCGGACTTCGAAGCTGCACGTGCATGCTGTGCTTGTCCATGCCTGGGCCGGTCGAGGCCACTCGGTCAGCACAGCACAGACCAATTCTTGGTTATGGCCAGCGCAAGGCCATCCACGTGACCAGCCAGGTGACACATGCACGGGCTGGCTTGGACCTAGCAGGCTTCACAGTGCACCCAAAACTGCGGAACGGACAACGGAGCCAGGTCACTAGCTGGGATGGCACAACAGCCTACTGTCCACACAAAGAGCACTACGTATACGCTCTTCTCCTGGCTACCGGACATAACAGCAGGTCGCCCAGCAGTACATATAGCGCGCATCCCTTGCGACCTATCTTAGCGGCAGGCGAGCCCCATCCAAGCACAGCGCCTGTCGCATCACACTGATGGCAGCTGTGCAGCACTCCTGCTGCCAGCAGCCGGCTTTCCACTTGGAAAGTTGTGTCCTGGCAGGCCGTCTGCGTGTGCGTTTACTGGCGTCTAGCAGCGTCACGCGGCGTCAGTATCCGGGCAGAGCCGTACCGTACAGTGGTCATGTCATGTGGCCGCTGCAGCGGGTTGCGTGGGTGCGTGCAGCGTTGGCGTGTGTGCGGCGCGTGGGGCGTTGGCGTGTGTGCGGCGCGTGCGGCGTGTACGAGACCTGTAACATCCGTACGGCAGTGGTTGTAGCACTCGCCCAGGGGTAGCGGATTTAGCTCAGTTGGGAGAGCGCTAGACTGAAGATCTAGAGGTCGCTAGTTCGATCCTGGCAATTCGCAGGCTTGCCAGCCTTCCGTAAGAGGAGGACTACCGCAACAAATCACACCCCAAGATGTCTTGCCTGGACACGCCTGGACAGGCAAGGGCAGCACCCCTGCAATGTGCCGTACTAGATGCCACCAACAAAGGAGAGGAACGGGAACACCGCTGATGATGTCCAGCAAGACGTGTTAGCAGTGGCACAGCGAGGGTATGTACCAAAATGTATGTAGCAGCAGCGGACTTCGAAGCTGCACGTGCATGCTGTGCTTGTCCATGCCTGGGCCGGTCGAGGCCACTCGGTCAGCACAGCACAGACCAATTCTTGGTTATGGCCAGCGCAAGGCCATCCACGTGACCAGCCAGGTGACACATGCACGGGCTGGCTTGGACCTAGCAGGCTTCACAGTGCACCCAAAACTGCGGAACGGACAACGGAGCCAGGTCACTAGCTGGGATGGCACAACAGCCTACTGTCCACACAAAGAGCACTACGTATACGCTCTTCTCCTGGCTACCGGACATAACAGCAGATCGCCCAGCAGTACATATAGCGCGCATCCCTTGCGACCTATCTTAGCGGCAGGCGAGCCCCATCCAAGCACAGCGCCTGTCGCATCACACTGATGGCAGCTGTGCAGCACTCCTGCTGCCAGCAGCCGGCTTTCCACTTGGAAAGTTGTGTCCTGGCAGGCCGTCTGCGTGTGCGTTTACTGGCGTCTAGCAGCGTCACGCGGCGTCAGTATCCGGGCAGAGCCGTACCGTACAGTGGTCATGTCATGTGGCCGCTGCAGCGGGTTGCGTGGGTGCGTGCAGCGTTGGCGTGTGTGCGGCGCGTGGGGCGTTGGCGTGTGTGCGGCGCGTGCGGCGTGTACGAGACCTGTAACATCCGTACGGCAGTGGTTGTAGCACTCGCCCAGGGGTAGCGGATTTAGCTCAGTTGGGAGAGCGCTAGACTGAAGATCTAGAGGTCGCTAGTTCGATCCTGGCAATTCGCAGGCTTGCCAGCCTTCCGTAAGAGGAGGACTACCGCAACAAATCACACCCCAAGATGTCTTGCCTAGACACGCCTGGACAGGCAAGGGCAGCACCCCTGCAATGTGCCGTACTAGATGCCACCAACAAAGGAGAGGAACGGGAACACCGCTGATGATGTCCAGCAAGACGTGTTAGCAGTGGCACAGCGAGGGTATGTACCAAAATGTATGTAGCAGCAGCGGACTTCGAAGCTGCACGTGCATGCTGTGCTTGTCCATGCCTGGGCCGGTCGAGGCCACTCGGTCAGCACAGCACAGACCAATTCTTGGTTATGGCCAGCGCAAGGCCATCCACGTGACCAGCCAGGTGACACATGCACGGGCTGGCTTGGACCTAGCAGGCTTCACAGTGCACCCAAAACTGCGGAACGGACAACGGAGCCAGGTCACTAGCTGGGATGGCACAACAGCCTACTGTCCACACAAAGAGCACTACGTATACGCTCTTCTCCTGGCTACCGGACATAACAGCAGATCGCCCAGCAGTACATATAGCGCGCATCCCTTGCGACCTATCTTAGCGGCAGGCGAGCCCCATCCAAGCACAGCGCCTGTCGCATCACACTGATGGCAGCTGTGCAGCACTCCTGCTGCCAGCAGCCGGCTTTCCACTTGGAAAGTTGTGTCCTGGCAGGCCGTCTGCGTGTGCGTTTACTGGCGTCTAGCAGCGTCACGCGGCGTCAGTATCCGGGCAGAGCCGTACCGTACAGTGGTCACGTCATGTGGCCGCTGCAGCGGGTTGCGTGGGTGCGTGCAGCGTTGGCGTGTGTGCGGCGCGTGGGGCGTTGGCGTGTGTGCGGCGCGTGCGGCGTGTACGAGACCTGTAACATCCGTACGGCAGTGGTTGTAGCACTCGCCCAGGGGTAGCGGTTTTAGCTCAGTTGGGAGAGCGCTAGACTGAAGATCTAGAGGTCGCTAGTTCGATCCTGGCAATTCGCAGGCTTGCCAGCCTTCCGTAAGAGGAGGACTACCGCAACAAATCACACCCCAAGATGTCTTGCCTGGACACGCCTGGACAGGCAAGGGCAGCACCCCTGCAATGTGCCGTACTAGATGCCACCAACAAAGGAGAGGAACGGGAACACCGCTGATGATGTCCAACAAGACGTGTTAGCAGTGGCACAGCGAGGGTATGTACCAAAATGTATGTAGCAGCAGCGGACTTCGAAGCTGCACGTGCATGCTGTGCTTGTCCATGCCTGGGCCGGTCGAGGCCACTCGGTCAGCACAGCACAGACCAATTCTTGGTTATGGCCAGCGCAAGGCCATCCACGTGACCAGCCAGGTGACACATGCACGGGCTGGCTTGGACCTAGCAGGCTTCACAGTGCACCCAAAACTGCGGAACGGACAACGGAGCCAGGTCACTAGCTGGGATGGCACAACAGCCTACTGTCCACACAAAGAGCACTACGTATACGCTCTTCTCCTGGCTACCGGACATAACAGCAGGTCGCCCAGCAGTACATATAGCGCGCATCCCTTGCGACCTATCTTAGCGGCAGGCGAGCCCCATCCAAGCACAGCGCCTGTCGCATCACACTGATGGCAGCTGTGCAGCACTCCTGCTGCCAGCAGCCGGCTTTCCACTTGGAAAGTTGTGTCCTGGCAGGCCGTCTGCGTGTGCGTTTACTGGCGTCTAGCAGCGTCACGCGGCGTCAGTATCCGGGCAGAGCCGTACCGTACAGTGGTCATGTCATGTGGCCGCTGCAGCGGGTTGCGTGGGTGCGTGCAGCGTTGGCGTGTGTGCGGCGCGTGGGGCGTTGGCGTGTGTGCGGCGCGTGCGGCGTGTACGAGACCTGTAACATCCGTACGGCAGTGGTTGTAGCACTCGCCCAGGGGTAGCGGATTTAGCTCAGTTGGGAGAGCGCTAGACTGAAGATCTAGAGGTCGCTAGTTCGATCCTGGCAATTCGCAGGCTTGCCAGCCTTCCGGAAGAGGAGGACTACCGCAACAAATCACACCCCAAGATGTCTTGCCTAGACACGCCTGGACAGGCAAGGGCAGCACCCCTGCAATGTGCCGTACTAGATGCCACCAACAAAGGAGAGGAACGGGAACACCGCTGATGATGTCCAGCAAGACGTGTTAGCAGTGGCACAGCGAGGGTATGTACCAAAATGTATGTAGCAGCAGCGGACTTCGAAGCTGCACGTGCATGCTGTGCTTGTCCATGCCTGGGCCGGTCGAGGCCACTCGGTCAGCACAGCACAGACCAATTCTTGGTTATGGCCAGCGCAAGGCCATCCACGTGACCAGCCAGGTGACACATGCACGGGCTGGCTTGGACCTAGCAGGCTTCACAGTGCACCCAAAACTGCGGAACGGACAACGGAGCCAGGTCACTAGCTGGGATGGCACAACAGCCTACTGTCCACACAAAGAGCACTACGTATACGCTCTTCTCCTGGCTACCGGACATAACAGCAGATCGCCCAGCAGTACATATAGCGCGCATCCCTTGCGACCTATCTTAGCGGCAGGCGAGCCCCATCCAAGCACAGCGCCTGTCGCATCACACTGATGGCAGCTGTGCAGCACTCCTGCTGCCAGCAGCCGGCTTTCCACTTGGAAAGTTGTGTCCTGGCAGGCCGTCTGCGTGTGCGTTTACTGGCGTCTAGCAGCGTCACGCGGCGTCAGTATCCGGGCAGAGCCGTACCGTACAGTGGTCATGTCATGTGGCCGCTGCAGCGGGTTGCGTGGGTGCATGCAGCGTTGGCGTGTGTGCGGCGCGTGGGGCGTTGGCGTGTGTGCGGCGCGTGCGGCGTGTACGAGACCTGTAACATCCGTACGGCAGTGGTTGTAGCACTTGCCCAGGGGTAGCGGATTTAGCTCAGTTGGGAGAGCGCTAGACTGAAGATCTAGAGGTCGCTAGTTCGATCCTGGCAATTCGCAGGCTTGCCAGCCTTCCGTAAGAGGACGACTACCGCAACAAATCACACCCCAAGATGTCTTGCCTGGACACGCCTGGACAGGCAAGGGCAGCACCCCTGCAATGTGCCGTACTAGATGCCACCAACAAAGGAGAGGAACGGGAACACCGCTGATGATGTCCAGCAAGACGTGTTAGCAGTGGCACAGCGAGGGTATGTACCAAAATGTATGTAGCAGCAGCGGACTTCGAAGCTGCACGTGCATGCTGTGCTTGTCCATGCCTGGGCCGGTCGAGGCCACTCGGTCAGCACAGCACAGACCAATTCTTGGTTATGGCCAGCGCAAGGCCATCCACGTGACCAGCCAGGTGACACATGCACGGGCTGGCTTGGACCTAGCAGGCTTCACAGTGCACCCAAAACTGCGGAACGGACAACGGAGCCAGGTCACTAGCTGGGATGGCACAACAGCCTACTGTCCACACAAAGAGCACTACGTATACGCTCTTCTCCTGGCTACCGGACATAACAGCAGGTCGCCCAGCAGTACATATAGCGCGCATCCCTTGCGACCTATCTTAGCGGCAGGCGAGCCCCATCCAAGCACAGCGCCTGTCGCATCACACTGATAGCAGCTGTGCAGCACTCCTGCTGCCAGCAGCCGGCTTTCCACTTGTCCTGGCAGGCCGTCTGCGTGTGCGTTTACTGGCGTCTAGCAGCGTCACGCGGCGTCAGTATCCGGGCAGAGCCGTACCGTACAGTGGTCATGTCATGTGGCCGCTGCAGCGGGTTGCGTGGGTGCGTGCAGCGTTGGCGTGTGTGCGGCGCGTGGGGCGTTGGCGTGTGTGCGGCGCGTGCGGCGTGTACGAGACCTGTAACATCCGTACGGCAGTGGTTGTAGCACTCGCCCAGGGGTAGCGGATTTAGCTCAGTTGGGAGAGCGCTAGACTGAAGATCTAGAGGTCGCTAGTTCGATCCTGGCAATTCGCAGGCTTGCCAGCCTTCCGTAAGAGGAGGACTACCGCAACAAATCACACCCCAAGATGTCTTGCCTAGACACGCCTGGACAGGCAAGGGCAGCACCCCTGCAATGTGCCGTACTAGATGCCACCAACAAAGGAGAGGAACGGGAACACCGCTGATGATGTCCAGCAAGACGTGTTAGCAGTGGCACAGCGAGGGTATGTACCAAAATGTATGTAGCAGCAGCGGACTTCGAAGCTGCACGTGCATGCTGTGCTTGTCCATGCCTGGGCCGGTCGAGGCCACTCGGTCAGCACAGCACAGACCAATTCTTGGTTATGGCCAGCGCAAGGCCATCCACGTGACCAGCCAGGTGACACATGCACGGGCTGGCTTGGACCTAGCAGGCTTCACAGTGCACCCAAAACTGCGGAACGGACAACGGAGCCAGGTCACTAGCTGGGATGGCACAACAGCCTACTGTCCACACAAAGAGCACTACGTATACGCTCTTCTCCTGGCTACCGGACATAACAGCAGATCGCCCAGCAGTACATATAGCGCGCATCCCTTGCGACCTATCTTAGCGGCAGGCGAGCCCCATCCAAGCACAGCGCCTGTCGCATCACACTGATGGCAGCTGTGCAGCACTCCTGCTGCCAGCAGCCGGCTTTCCACTTGGAAAGTTGTGTCCTGGCAGGCCGTCTGCGTGTGCGTTTACTGGCGTCTAGCAGCGTCACGCGGCGTCAGTATCCGGGCAGAGCCGTACCGTACAGTGGTCATGTCATGTGGCCGCTGCAGCGGGTTGCGTGGGTGCGTGCAGCGTTGGCGTGTGTGCGGCGCGTGGGGCGTTGGCGTGTGTGCGGCGCGTGCGGCGTGTACGAGACCTGTAACATCCGTACGGCAGTGGTTGTAGCACTCGCCCAGGGGTAGCGGATTTAGCTCAGTTGGGAGAGCGCTAGACTGAAGATCTAGAGGTCGCTAGTTCGATCCTGGCAATTCGCAGGCTTGCCAGCCTTCCGTAAGAGGACGACTACCGCAACAAATCACACCCCAAGATGTCTTGCCTGGACACGCCTGGACAGGCAAGGGCAGCACCCCTGCAATGTGCCGTACTAGATGCCACCAACAAAGGAGAGGAACGGGAACACCGCTGATGATGTCCAACAAGACGTGTTAGCAGTGGCACAGCGAGGGTATGTACCAAAATGTATGTAGCAGCAGCGGACTTCGAAGCTGCACGTGCATGCTGTGCTTGTCCATGCCTGGGCCGGTCGAGGCCACTCGGTCAGCACAGCACAGACCAATTCTTGGTTATGGCCAGCGCAAGGCCATCCACGTGACCAGCCAGGTGACACATGCACGGGCTGGCTTGGACCTAGCAGGCTTCACAGTGCACCCAAAACTGCGGAACGGACAACGGAGCCAGGTCACTAGCTGGGATGGCACAACAGCCTACTGTCCACACAAAGAGCACTACGTATACGCTCTTCTCCTGGCTACCGGACATAACAGCAGGTCGCCCAGCAGTACATATAGCGCGCATCCCTTGCGACCTATCTTAGCGGCAGGCGAGCCCCATCCAAGCACAGCGCCTGTCGCATCACACTGATAGCAGCTGTGCAGCACTCCTGCTGCCAGCAGCCGGCTTTCCACTTGTCCTGGCAGGCCGTCTGCGTGTGCGTCACCGTAGCTGCGACCGTGAAACGATCGCTAAGCGGAGGTCTTACGACGAATCGCCTGATGTCCGTCACCGTAGCTGCGACCGTGAAACGGTCGCTAAGCGGAGGTCTTACGACGAATCGCCTGATGTCTGTCCGTCCGTCCGTCCGTCCGGAAAAAACGCGTAACACGCGTCTTTTGGGTGGTTTCGGAGCTCCAGTTTCTGCGGTTTCTCGCTAGGTCGGGTGATCGGGGCGCGTAACCGCCGGGCCGACCCGGGTTCGAATCCCGTCGCCGTTTTTTGTCTTGATTTTTTTCACATCGCATCGCATCGCTTCGCGTCGAATCAAATCGTATTGAATCGCGTCGAATCGAATCGAATCGCATCGAATCGCATCACCGCACCGCACCGCACCGCATCGCGCCGCACCACACCGCACCGCACCGCACCGCACCGCACCGCACCGCACCGCATCGCACATCGAATCGCACCGCACCGCACCGCACCGCACCGCACCGCACCGCACCGCACCGCACCGCACCGCACCGCACCGCACCGCACCGCACCGCACCGCACCGCACCGCACCGCACCGCACCGCACCGCACCGCATCGCACCGCACCGCACCACGCACCGCACCGCACCACACCGCACCGCACCACACCGCACCGCATCGCACCGCATCGCATCGCGCACCGCATCGCATCGCGCACCGCATCGCATCGCGCACCGCATCGCACCGCACCGCACCGCACCGCACCGCACCGCACCGCACCGCACCGCACCGCACCGCACCGCACCGCACCGCACCGCACCGCACCGCACCGCACCGCACCGCACCGCACCGCACCGCACCACACCGCACCGTGTGGCACGGCAAACGGCACAGTCAACGGCATGGCAGACGGAACAGCACGGCAGACGGCACGGCACGGCATACGGCACGGCATGGCATACGGCGTGGCATGGAACGGCAAACGGCACGGCACGGCACACGGCACGGCAAGGCAGACGGCACGGCAAGGCAGACGGTGGCACAGCCAACAGAACGACACGGCAGATAGCACGTCACAGCAGACGGCACGGCAGACGGCACGGCAGACGGCACGGCACCACTACGCCGCCACTGTGGTCGTCATGAAACAGCATCTACATACGTCATGAATCTTCGTGAACCATCATGGATCACCGTGAACCGGCATCAACTGTCATGAGTCGCCTTCGAGGCTGTGTCATTTGTGCGGGAGTTGAACCCGCAAGTGCAGGTACTGCACCCGGCCGTGCAAGTGTGTCGTTGAGCATTGCTTGCTCAACGCTGGCATTTAACGCCATCCAGTGGCGGTCCCCGAACTCTGTTCATGATATCTGCTAGTCAATTTGTTGATGCTTATGCTGTCAACTGATTGAAGCAGTCGTTGTCATACGATGCATGCTGCCTAGTTGGGGTCGCGGTCCAGCCAACGTGCTTCCAGGCGTCGGGCGTGCTCGAACTCAACCGAATACTGCTGCCGAGTCTGCTCTGCACGGGCGTTCAGCAGGCGTAGTTCGGCGGCAAGGTCGGGCTCAAGCTTTGTAGCCGTCATGAACTGCCGGATGACACGCCGTCGCTCGTCTGGGCTGGTGTACAGGGGCCGCAGGAGGCGCACGTGGTCGAGAGTCTTGTACCGAGTGAGCAGCACATAGACCGTAGCGCGCTTGATGCCGTTGGGTGGTGGCGCCAGATCCACGACCCAACATTCATCTTTGAAGCTGCGGCCCTGTACGAAGAAGTCGGTGACAGCGTGGCGGTCGCCGAGCGGCATGTTGACGCGGCGCACCTCCTTGTTGGTGGTACCTATGTCGACGGCGGGTACGACAATGCTGGCAGCCGACGACGCCCGCGGTGTGACTGCAAAGGCACCGCCGCGGGATGCGAAATCGGACAGGCCGTGGAGCACCGTGTCGGCAACGTGGCCGTTGACGGGGCGCACCAGAACGGCCGCCGGCAGATATTTCAGACGCCGGTAGGGTCCACGACCATCATCCTCCGGCTCGCGGCTGTCTGTTAGAAGACCACAACCCTCCACCTCGTTGTTGTGGCAGGCGCCTGCATCGGCCGTAATGGTGTCCAACAAGATGTAGCGGGCGCCCTCGTAATACCATGTGTCCGCTGTTGTGTGGTTGAAGGTGGCGTCCTTGACTCGCATTGCCACCGCCTGCTCGACGATCGTGAGTGGTGGCGCTGTTGCCGCACCACGCCGTTGCACGGGGATATGCTCAGCATTCCAGACGGTCAGGCGCTTGTTCTGACGGCGTGCCTGTAGCATCATCAAGCGCGTGTTCAGTGTGTGCCGGGGCTCGTTACGTTGCAGCACTACACGCGGGTCGAGGTCAGCCAAGTCCGTCAGGTCCGTGATGGCGCGCTGATTGAGTGCGTCCACTAGCTGTGCAACGCGTGACTCAGTCACGTGTCCGCCACCAAACATGGACGCGAAGTCGGTGAGCTGTACACCTGCGGGGCTGCTGTCCTGCCGCTGCTGCTTCTGCAGCACGAACACCGTTGTACTCAGTTGACGGTAGAGGGTGAAACCGTCTAGGATGCGGTTGTTGCGCTCCGGAACAGCTCGTCGGCTGCATGTAGCAGTTTCAGCAGTCGTGTCCTCGTCTGAGTCAGATGTGTCCCCCGGCCGTTGTGCGTTCGGCACGCATGGGACGAAGGCGGGGTTACGCTCGACATCGGTGGCATACCGGTAAATTGGGAGACCGCCAGGCTGTGGATGCTGAAGCGGGTCCCCGATGCCGGCAGCAGCACGGCCAGACAGCACACGACGTGCCGGATGGTCAGGCGCGAGGTGCGGCGGTGGCTGCACATTTGCGACGCAGGCGTGATAAATGGCACCGAGGTGACCCAGGCTGTTCATGCCGATCTCCTCAAGGATGACGGCCCCGTCACCAACGTTCCGCTTAACCTGCGGAGGCACAACAGGTACGACAGGTGTTGGTGCTTGATGGGTCTGTGCTGTGTTGAATGCAGTTGGTGTGAATTTCGGCAGCAGGCGTGTCAGGACGTTTGAGTTCAAGTCGTACATACCTGTTGTGCGACTCGCGCGCCTCGTTTTGGTTGATCCTTGTTGCTTCCGTTCGCCGCGATGCCAAACATTGCGTGTGTGGACAGGCTGCGGTGGACGGGTGTGTTGAAGACGGTTGCAGCCGTCCATGCATATGCGCAAGTGGCGACCCACTCTGGACAACCATGCTGGTAGGTATGCCACAACAAGGCGTGGGCGAACTGGGTCTTGCCGGTTCCCGGGCGGCCCAGTACCAGCATCTGTGGTGGCGGGCCGGGATCGGGTTCACAGCGTCGCTCGAAGTACCGTGCGATGAGCATGAACGGCACGGCTTGGTCGGGCGCGAGCGTGAAGATCTCGATGGTATCATCGATGCTCGGCGGCTGCAGCAGAGGGGCATATGTCGGTACAGTTGCCCGCGTCGTCTGCTGGGGTGCTTCTGTCGAGTACACCAGCGCAATCAGGGGACCGTCTGCAGTCCGATGCAGCCGTAGGCGACGGCTACCGTCTGACATGTCGGCAGGGCTGGCATTGTCCTCATCGTTCTCTGCGTCCAGGCTGTCTGTTGCCGTGACGAGGTAGCGCTTCAGGCGGGCATTAGCTTCCGTCAGAAGAGGCACATCTGCAGCCCGCACACGACGAACGAAAGGACTGCTGCCCGCGCCAAGAGCGTCGGGCAAGTCGACCGCCCGGCAGCGGCGAGCAGCACCGTACGCATACAAGCCTGCGACGGTCGTCCTGTCGTACAGGTCCGTTAGGGCGATGCTGGCGAGCTCCACACCGGCGGTTGGGTTACCCTGGCCGGGCACAAATTCATACCGTTCGGCCTGGTCATCCCCGGTCTGCTCCGAGCAGACGGCGCAGACCCGAGAAGGCATGCGCCGGCGCAGTGCAGCCGCCATGCTGGACGCAACCTCCAGCTGCTTCTCATATGGCACTTGTCGTTCAGCTGTCAGCTGACCATTGGGCAAATCCTGCACACGTCCCTCCGGCAAAGTCGAAAGGAACTTCGGCAACGTATCCAGCTGACGCTGAACACCATATAAGAAATCAAAACGCAACAAGCTGCGCAGGCTGTCCACCAAGCTAGCCCCGGTGCCGCACTGGCTGCGCTGCTGTCGCTCCTGTCTCACGTGCAAACGGCTTGCAGCCAGAACCTCCCGATCACGAGCCTGAACATCCGGATCAGCACGAGCAACAGCACGCCGCTCAGCATCCCGCCGCTGCTCCTCCGCGCGATACTCCGGGTCGGTGCGAGCGGCAGCATGCTGCTGAGCATTCCGCCGCTGCTCCTCCGCTCGGTACTCCGGGTCGGTGCGAGCGGCAGCATGCTGCTGAGCATTCCGCCGCTGCTCCTCCGCTCGATACTCCGGGTCGGTGCGAGCGGCAGCATGCTGCTGAGCATTCCGCCGCTGCTCCTCCGCTCGGTACTCCGGGTCGGTGCGAGCGGCAGCATGCTGCTGAGCATTCCGCCGCTGCTCCTCCGCTCGATACTCCGCATCAGCGCGCCGTTGCCGTTTACGCACTGCGTCTTCTTGTACACCGGTGCCAAGCGGGAAGTTCCTCTTCACCAAGAAGCCATCTGCTAACCCGCCCAAACGCCCTGAGCCACGGGCGCTAGACGACGGCAGCCTACTAGCTCGGTCTGACATTTATGACTGATAACACGAACGTCCAGAACTGATGATAACGAACAAACTGTAAGAAGCTTGTGATTTATTGATTACAAACATCTAACATAAATCTCAGAAATCCGGCACACAGCAACAAACAACGCTGTACGATCCAGACACCGTGAATGTTCAACGTTGTTCCCCGTTATGCTCGACCAAATGCATAACAATAACAGAATATTTCAGCAACCCACCCTGCTCAACACGCGCTCAGAAATGACAAACGCGACAACTGACCCACGAGCGACCCACGGGCCGGCTGCGCTCGACCGCGCCGCGCACCGGGCGTGAGACGCGGGCAGCTACGGTGACCAGCGGCGCCGAACGGCGCCGGCTAGTCCGTCCGTCCGTCCGGAAAAAACGCGTAACACGCGTCTTTTGCGTGGTTTCGGAGCTCCAGTTTCTTCGGTTTCTCGCTAGGTCGGGTGATCGAGGCGCGTAACCGCCGGGCCAACCCGGGTTCGAATCCGGTCGCCGACTTTTTTTGTCTTGACTTTTTGTCGCACCGCACCGCACCGCACCGCACCGCACCGCATCGCATCGCATCGCATCGCATCGCATCGCATCGCATCGCATCGTATCGTATCGCATCGCATCGCATCGCATCGCATCGCACCGCACCGCACCGCACCGCACCGCACCGCACCGCACCGCACCGCACCGCACCGCACCGCACCGCACCGCACCGCACCGCACCGCACCGCACCGCACCGCACCGCACCGCACCGCACCGCACCGCACCGCACCGCACCGCACCGCACCGCACCGCACCGCACCGCACCGCACCGCACCGCACCGCACCGGCAAGGCAAGGCACACGGCACGGCACGACACATGGCACGGCAAGGCACACGGCACAGCATGGCAGACGGCACAACACACAGCACGACACAACACACAGCACGGCAAGACACACGGCACGGCATGGCACACGGCATGACATGGCAGACAGCACGGCACGGCACGGCACATGGCACGGCACGGCACGGCAGACGAAACAGCATGGCAGAGGGCACGGCACGGCAGACGGCACGGCCGGCATGGTACACGGCACGGCATGGCAGACGGCACGGCACGGCAGACAGCAGACGGCACTGCATGGCGGACGGCATGGCATGGCAGACGGCACGGCAGCGCAAGGCAAGGCATGTCACGGCACGGCAGACGGCACGGCAGACAGCACGGCACGACGGCACAGCAGACGGTACAGCATGGCATACGGCATGGCAGACAGCGGACGACACTGCATGGCGTACAGCATGGCATGGCAAGGCACACGGCACGGCACAGTGGAGGGCACGGCAAAGCACCGCACCGCGTTGCGCCGAGCATGACACATGGCACGGCAAGGCACGCAGCACAGCATGGCAGACGGCACGACACATGGCACAGCAAGGCACACGGCACGGCAAAACACACAGCATGCCGTTTGCGTTGTGACGGCACGGCAGACGCCACGACAAGCAAGACGGCACGGCAAGGCACACGGCACGGCACAGCATGTGGCACGGCAAGACAGACGGCACAGCACGGCCAACGGCACGACACGGCAGACTGCACGGCACGGCAGACGGTATGGCACAGCCAACGGCACGGCACAGCAGACGGAACAGCATGGCAGACGGATAGGCAAGGCACACGGCACGGCACAGCAGATGTCGCGGCAAGGCAGACAGCATGGCACGGCAGAATGCACGGCAGAATGCACGGCACGGCAGACGGCACAGTATGGCACGGCAAACTGCACATCAGACGGCACGGCAGACGGTGCGGCACGGCATGGCAGACAGCAGACGGCACTGAATGACATACGGCATGGCATGGCATGGCACGGCACACGGCACAGCACGGCAGACGGCACGGCATGGCACACGGCGCGGCAAGGCACACTGCATGGCACAGCAGACGGCACGGCAAGGCGGACGGTATCGCACAGCCAACGGCACGACACGACAGACGGCACGGCACGGCAGACGGCATGGCAGACGGCATGGCACGGCAGACGCCACGGCAAGCAAGACGGCACGGCAAGGCGCACGGCACGGCACGCCTTGACACCGCACCGCACCGCACCGGCCACTGCACCGCACCGCACCGCACCGCACCGGGCGCACCGCACCGCACCGCACCGGCACGGCAAGGCACACGGCACGGCACGACAGATGGCACGGCAAGGCACACGGCACAGCATGGCAGACGGCACAACACACAGCACGACACAACACACAGCACGGCAAGACACACGGCACGGCATGGCACACGGCATGACACGGCAGACAGCACGGCACGGCACAGCACATGGCACGGCACGGCACGGCAGACGAAACAGCATGGCAGAGGGCACGGCACGGCAGACGGCACGGCCGGCATGGTACACGGCACGGCATGGCAGACGGCACGGCACGGCAGACAGCAGACGGCACTGCATGGCGGACGGCATGGCATGGCAGACGGCACGGCAGCGCAAGGCAAGGCATGTCACGGCACGGCAGACGGCACGGCAGACAGCACGGCACGACGGCACAGCAGACGGTACGGCATGGCATACGGCATGGCAGACAGCGGACGACACTGCATGGCGTACAGCATGGCATGGCAAGGCACACGGCACGGCACAGTGGAGGGCACGGCAAAGCACCGCACCGCGTTGCGCCGAGCATGACACATGGCACGGCAAGGCACGCAGCACAGCATGGCAGACGGCACGACACACGGCACAGCAAGGCACACGGCACGGCAAAACACACAGCATGCCGTTTGCGTTGTGACGGCACGGCAGACGCCACGACAAGCAAGACGGCACGGCAAGGCACACGGCACGGCACAGCATGTGGCACGGCAAGACAGACGGCACAGCACGGCCAACGGCACGACACGGCAGACTGCACGGCACGGCAGACGGTATGGCACAGCCAACGGCACGGCACAGCAGACGGAACAGCATGGCAGACGGATAGGCAAGGCACACGGCACGGCACAGCAGATGTCGCGGCAAGGCAGACAGCATGGCACGGCAGAATGCACGGCAGAATGCACGGCACGGCAGACGGCACAGTATGGCACGGCAAACTGCACATCAGACGGCACGGCAGACGGTGCGGCACGGCATGGCAGACAGCAGACGGCACTGAATGACATACGGCATGGCATGGCATGGCACGGCACACGGCACAGCACGGCAGACGGCACGGCATGGCACACGGCGCGGCAAGGCACACTGCATGGCACAGCAGACGGCACGGCAAGGCGGACGGTATCGCACAGCCAACGGCACGACACGACAGACGGCACGGCACGGCAGACGGCATGGCAGACGGCATGGCACGGCAGACGCCACGGCAAGCAAGACGGCACGGCAAGGCGCACGGCACGGCACGCCTTGACACCGCACCGCACCGCACCGGCCACTGCACCGCACCGCACCGCACCGCACCGGGCGCACCGCACCGCACCGCACCGGCACGGCAAGGCACACGGCACGGCACGACAGATGGCACGGCAAGGCACACGGCACAGCATGGCAGACGGCACAACACACAGCACGACACAACACACAGCACGGCAAGACACACGGCACGGCATGGCACACGGCATGACACGGCAGACAGCACGGCACGGCACAGCACATGGCACGGCACGGCACGGCAGACGAAACAGCATGGCAGAGGGCACGGCACGGCAGACGGCACGGCCGGCATGGTACACGGCACGGCATGGCAGACGGCACGGCACGGCAGACAGCAGACGGCACTGCATGGCGGACGGCATGGCATGGCAGACGGCACGGCAGCGCAAGGCAAGGCATGTCACGGCACGGCAGACGGCACGGCAGACAGCACGGCACGACGGCACAGCAGACGGTACAGCATGGCATACGGCATGGCAGACAGCGGACGACACTGCATGGCATACAGCATGGCATGGCAAGGCACACGGCACGGCACAGTGGAGGGCACGGCAAAGCACCGCACCGTGTTGCGCCGAGCATGACACATGGCACGGCAAGGCACGCAGCACAGCATGGCAGACGGCACGACACACGGCACAGCAAGGCACACGGCACGGCAAAACACACAGCATGCCGTTTGCGTTGTGACGGCACGGCAGACGCCACGACAAGCAAGACGGCACGGCAAGGCACACGGCACGGCACAGCATGTGGCACGGCAAGGCAGACGGCACAGCACGGCCAACGGCACGACACGGCAGACTGCACGGCACGGCAGACGGTATGGCACAGCCAACGGCACGGCACAGCAGACGGAACAGCATGGCAGACGGATAGGCAAGGCACACGGCACGGCACAGCAGATGTCGCGGCAAGGCAGACAGCATGGCACGGCAGAATGCACGGCAGAATGCACGGCACGGCAGACGGCACAGTATGGCACGGCAAACTGCACATCAGACGGCACGGCAGACGGTGCGGCACGGCATGGCAGACAGCAGACGGCACTGAATGACATACGGCTTGGCATGGCATGGCACGGCACACGGCACAGCACGGCAGACGGCACGGCATGGCACACGGCGCGGCAAGGCACACTGCATGGCACAGCAGACGGCACGGCAAGGCGGACGGTATCTCACAGCCAATGGCACGACACGACAGACGGCACGGCACGGCAGACGGCACGGCAGACGGCATGGCACGGCAGACGCCACGGCAAGCAAGACGGCACGGCAAGGCGCACGGCACGGCACGCCTTGACACCGCACCGCACCGCACCGGCCACTGCACCGCACCGCACCGCACCGCACCGGGCGCACCGCACCGCACCGCACCGGCACGGCAAGGCACACGGCACGGCACGACAGATGGCACGGCAAGGCACACGGCACAGCATGGCAGACGGCACAACACACAGCACGACACAACACACAGCACGGCAAGACACACGGCACGGCATGGCACACGGCATGACACGGCAGACAGCACGGCACGGCACAGCACATGGCACGGCACGGCACGGCAGACGAAGCAGCATGGCAGAGGGCACGGCACGGCAGACGGCACGGCCGGCATGGTACACGGCACGGCATGGCAGACGGCACGGCACGGCAGACAGCAGACGGCACTGCATGGCGGACGGCATGGCATGGCAGACGGCACGGCAGCGCAAGGCAAGGCATGTCACGGCACGGCAGACGGCACGGCAGACAGCACGGCACGACGGCACAGCAGACGGTACGGCATGGCATACGGCATGGCAGACAGCGGACGACACTGCATGGCATACAGCATGGCATGGCAAGGCACACGGCACGGCACAGTGGAGGGCACGGCAAAGCACCGCACCGTGTTGCGCCGAGCATGACACATGGCACGGCAAGGCACGCAGCACAGCATGGCAGACGGCACGACACACGGCACAGCAAGGCACACGGCACGGCAAAACACACAGCATGCCGTTTGCGTTGTGACGGCACGGCAGACGCCACGACAAGCAAGACGGCACGGCAAGGCACACGGCACGGCACAGCATGTGGCACGGCAAGGCAGACGGCACAGCACGGCCAACGGCACGACACGGCAGACTGCACGGCACGGCAGACGGTATGGCACAGCCAACGGCACGGCACAGCAGACGGAACAGCATGGCAGACGGATAGGCAAGGCACACGGCACGGCACAGCAGATGTCGCGGCAAGGCAGACAGCATGGCACGGCAGAATGCACGGCAGAATGCACGGCACGGCAGACGGCACAGTATGGCACGGCAAACTGCACATCAGACGGCACGGCAGACGGTGCGGCACGGCATGGCAGACAGCAGACGGCACTGAATGACATACGGCTTGGCATGGCATGGCACGGCACACGGCACAGCACGGCAGACGGCACGGCATGGCACACGGCGCGGCAAGGCACACTGCATGGCACAGCAGACGGCACGGCAAGGCGGACGGTATCTCACAGCCAATGGCACGACACGACAGACGGCACGGCACGGCAGACGGCACGGCAGACGGCATGGCACGGCAGACGCCACGGCAAGCAAGACGCACGGCAAGGCGCACGGCACGGCACGCCTGCGCGCGCCGCGTGATGACAAGGACGTGAGACGCGGGCAGCTACGGTGACCAGCGGCGCCGAACGGCGCCGGCTAGTTTACTGGCGTCTAGCAGCGTCACGCGGCGTCAGTATCCGGGCAGAGCCGTACCGTACAGTGGTCATGTCATGTGGCCGCTGCAGCGGGTTGCGTGGGTGCGTGCAGCGTTGGCGTGTGTGCGGCGCGTGGGGCGTTGGCGTGTGTGCGGCGCGTGCGGCGTGTACGAGACCTGTAACATCCGTACGGCAGTGGTTGTAGCACTCGCCCAGGGGTAGCGGATTTAGCTCAGTTGGAGAGCGCTAGACTGAAGATCTAGAGGTCGCTAGTTCGATCCTGGCAATTCGCAGGCTTGCCAGCCTTCCGTAAGAGGACGACTACCGCAACAAATCACACCCCAAGATGTCTTGCCTAGACACGCCTGGACAGGCAAGGGCAGCACCCCTGCAATGTGCCGTACTAGATGCCACCAACAAAGGAGAGGAACGGGAAACACCGCTGATGATGTCCAGCAAGACGTGTTAGCAGTGGCACAGCGAGGGTATGTACCAAAATGTATGTAGCAGCAGCGGACTTCGAAGCTGCACGTGCATGCTGTGCTTGTCCATGCCTGGGCCGGTCGAGGCCACTCGGTCAGCACAGCACAGACCAATTCTTGGTTATGGCCAGCGCAAGGCCATCCACGTGACCAGCCAGGTGACACATGCACGGGCTGGCTTGGACCTAGCAGGCTTCACAGTGCACCCAAAACTGCGGAACGGACAACGGAGCCAGGTCACTAGCTGGGATGGCACAACAGCCTACTGTCCACACAAAGAGCACTACGTATACGCTCTTCTCCTGGCTACCGGACATAACAGCAGATCGCCCAGCAGTACATATAGCGCGCATCCCTTGCGACCTATCTTAGCGGCAGGCGAGCCCCATCCAAGCACAGCGCCTGTCGCATCACACTGATGGCAGCTGTGCAGCACTCCTGCTGCCAGCAGCCGGCTTTCCACTTGGAAAGTTGTGTCCTGGCAGGCCGTCTGCGTGTGCGTTTACTGGCGTCTAGCAGCGTCACGCGGCGTCAGTATCCGGGCAGAGCCGTACCGTACAGTGGTCATGTCATGTGGCCGCTGCAGCGGGTTGCGTGGGTGCGTGCAGCGTTGGCGTGTGTGCGGCGCGTGGGCGTTGGCGTGTGTGCGGCGCGTGCGGCGTGTACGAGACCTGTAACATCCGTACGGCAGTGGTTGTAGCACTCGCCCAGGGGTAGCGGATTTAGCTCAGTTGGGAGAGCGCTAGACTGAAGATCTAGAGGTCGCTAGTTCGATCCTGGCAATTCGCAGGCTTGCCAGCCTTCCGTAAGAGGAGGACTACCGCAACAAATCACACCCCAAGATGTCTTGCCTGGACACGCCTGGACAGGCAAGGGCAGCACCCCTGCAATGTGCCGTACTAGATGCCACCAACAAAGGAGAGGAACGGGAACACCGCTGATGATGTCCAGCAAGACGTGTTGGCAGTGGCACAGCGAGGGTATGTACCAAAATGTATGTAGCAGCAGCGGACTTCGAAGCTGCACGTGCATGCTGTGCTTGTCCATGCCTGGGCCGGTCGAGGCCACTCGGTCAGCACAGCACAGACCAATTCTTGGTTATGGCCAGCGCAAGGCCATCCACGTGACCAGCCAGGTGACACATGCACGGGCTGGCTTGGACCTAGGCAGGCTTCACAGTGCACCCAAAACTGCGGAACGGACAACGGAGCCAGGTCACTAGCTGGGATGGCACAACAGCCTACTGTCCACACAAAGAGCACTACGTATACGCTCTTCTCCTGGCTACCGGACATAACAGCAAGGTCGCCCAGCAGTACATATAGCGCGCATCCTTGCGACCTATCTTAGCGGCAGGCGAGCCCCATCCAAGCACAGCGCCTGTCGCATCACACTGATGGCAGCTGTGCAGCACTCTGCTGCCAGCAGCCGGCTTTCCACTTGGAAAGTTGTGTCCTGGCAGGCCGTCTGCGTGTGCGTTTACTGGCGTCTAGCAGCGTCACGCGGGCGTCAGTATCCGGGCAGAGCCGTACCGTACAGTGGTCATGTCATGTGGCCGCTGCCAGCGGGTTGCGTGGGTGCGTGCAGCGTTGGCGTGTGTGCGCGCGTGGGGCGTTGGCGTGTGTGCGGCGCGTGCGGCGTGTACGAGACCTGTAACATCCGTACGGCAGTGGTTGTAGCACTCGCCCAGGGGTAGCGGATTTAGCAGTTGGGAGAGCGCTAGACTGAAGATCTAAAGGTCGCTAGTTCGATCCTGGCAATTCGCAGGCTTGCCAGCCTTCCGTAAGAGGAGGACTACCGCAACAA
Source organism: Eudorina sp. 2006-703-Eu-15 (assembly GCA_003117195.1). NCBI lineage: Eukaryota > Viridiplantae > Chlorophyta > Chlorophyceae > Chlamydomonadales > Volvocaceae > Eudorina > Eudorina sp. 2006-703-Eu-15. Next base: position 27,617 of record BDSI01000401.1, read on the forward strand.
ATCACACCCAAGATGTCTTGCCTGGACACGCCTGGACAGGCAAGGGCAGCACCCCTGCAATGTGCCGTACTAGATGCCACCAACAAAGGAGAGGAACGGGAACACCGCTGATGATGTCCAGCAAGACGTGTTAGCAGTGGCACAGCGAGGTATGTACCAAAATGTATGTAGCAGCAGCGGACTTCGAAGCTGCACGTGCATGCTGTGCTTGTCCATGCCTGGCCGGTCGAGGCCACTCGGTCAGCACAGCACAGACCAATTCTTGTTATGGCCAGCGCAAGGCCATCCAGTGACCAGCCAGGTGACACATGCACGGCTGGCTTGGACCTAGCAGGCTTCACAGTGCACCCAAAACTGCGGAACGGACAACGGAGCCAGGTCACTAGCTGGGATGGCACAACAGCCTACTGTCCACACAAAGAGCACTACGTATACGCTCTTCTCCTGGCTACCCGGACATACAGCAGTCGCCCAGCAGTACATATAGCGCGCATCCCTTGCGACCTATCTTAGCGGCAGGCGAGCCAGCCCCATCCAAGCACAGCGCCTGTCGCCATCACACTGATGGCAGCTGTGCAGCACT
>BDSI01000402.1:0-28175 GCA_003117195.1 Eudorina sp. 2006-703-Eu-15
CCGCGCCTTTATGCAATCCACGTTTTTTCGACGGCCACGGTCCTGTATTAAGTCTTAAATAATTCATCTGCAAGGGTCTAAGTGTCAGGCAGGCCCAAGCGGCATCGATCCTGCCCTGCGCACCTAGCTATCATTATTGGGAGGATGGAAACCCCGGGCCACAATACCTTCACAGCATATTCGGCGGCCGCGCTTATGCAATCCACATTCTTTCGACCAGGCACGGTCCTGTATTAAGTCTTAAATAATTCATCTGCAAGGGTCTAAGTGTCAGGCGGCCCATAGCGCATCGATCCTGCCTCGCACCTAGCTATCATTATTGGGAGGATGGAAACCCAGGCCACCCCATACCTTCAAGCATATTCGGCGCCGCGCTTATGCAATCCACGTTCTTTCGACCGGCACGGTCCTGTATTAAGTCTTAAATAATTCATCTGCAAGGGTCTAAGTGTCAGGCGGCCATAGCGCATCGATCCTGCCTCGCACCTAGCTATCATTATTGGGAGGATGGAAACCCGGGCCACCCAAATACCTTCACAGCATATTCGGCGGCCGCGCTTTATGCAATCCACATTTTTCGACCGGCAGCAGGTCCTGTATTAAGTCTTAAATAATTCATCTGCAAGGGTCTAAGTGTCAGGCGGCCCCATAGCGCATCGATCCTGCCTCGCACTAGCTATCATTATTGGGAGGATGGAAACCCGGGCCACCCCAATACCTTCACAGCATATTCGGCGCCGCGCTTTATGCAATCCACGTTTTTCGACGGGCACGGTCCTGTATTAAGTCTTAAATAATTCATCTGCAAGGGTCTAAGTGTCAGGCGGCCATAGCGCATCGATCCTGCCTCGCACCTAGCTATCATTATTGGGAGGATGGAAACCCGGCCACCCCAATACCTTCACAGCATATTCGGCGCCGCGCTTTATGCAATCCACGTTTTTTCGACCGGCAGGTCCTGTATTAAGTCTTAAATATTCATCTGCAAGGGTCTAAGTGTCAGGCGCCCATAGCGCATCGATCCTGCCTCGCACCTAGCTATCATTATTGGGAGGATGGAAACCCGGGCCCACCCCAATACCTTCACAGCATATTCGGCGCCGCGCTTTATGCAATCCACGTTTTTCGACCGGCACGGTCCTGTATTAAGTCTTAAATAATTCATCTGCAAGGGTCTAAGTGTCAGGCGGCCCATAGCGCATCGATCCTGCCTCGCACCTAGCTATCATTATTGGGAGGATGGAAACCTGGCCACCCCAATACCTTCACAGCATATTCGCGCCGCGCTTTATGCAATCCACGTTCTTTCGACCGGCACGGTCCTGTATTAAGTCTTAAATAATTCATCTGCAAGGGTCTAAGTGTCAGGCGGCCCATAGCATCGATCCTGCCTCGCACCTAGCTATCATTATTGGGAGGATGGAAACCCCCACCCCAATACCTTCACAGCATATTCGGCGCCGCGCGCTTTATGCAATCCACGTTCTTTCGACCGGCACGGTCCTGTATTAAGTCTTAAATAATTCATCTGCAAGGGTCTAAGTGTCAGGCGGCCCAGCGCATCGATCCTGCCTCGCACCTAGCTATCATTTATTGGGAGGATGGAAACCCGGCCACCCAATACCTTCACAGCATATTCGGCGCCGCGCTTTATGCAATCCACATTTCTTTCGACCGGCACGGTCCTGTATTAAGTCTTAAATAATTCATCTGCAAGGGTCTAAGTGTCAGCGGCCCATAGCGCATCGATCCTGCCTCGCACCTAGCTATCATTATTGGGAGGATGGAAACCCGGCCACCCCAATACCTTCACAGCATATTCGGCGCCGCGCTTTATGCAATCCACATTCTTTCGACCGGCACGGTCCTGTATTAAGTCTTAAATAATTCATCTGCAAGGGTCTAAGTGTCAGGCGGCCCATAGCGCATCGATCCTGCCTCGCACCTAGCTATCATTATTGGGAGGATGGAAACCCGGGCCACCCCAATACCTTCACAGCATATTCGGCGCCGCGCTTTATGCAATCCACGTTTTTTCGACCGCAGGTCCTGTATTAAGTCTTAAATAATTCATCTGCAAGGGTCTAAGTGTCAGGCGGCCCATAGCGCATCGATCCTGCCTCGCACCTAGCTATCATTATTGGGAGGATGGAAACCCGGGCCACCCCAATACCTTCACAGCATATTCGGCGCCGCGCTTTATGCAATCCACGTTTTTTCGACCGGCACGGTCCTGTATTAAGTCTTAAATAATTCATCTGCAAGGGTCTAAGTGTCAGGCGGCCCATAGCGCATCGATCCTGCCTCGCACCTAGCTATCATTATTGGGAGGATGGAAACCCGGCCACCCAATACCTTCACAGCATATTCGGCGCCGCGCTTTATGCAATCCACGTTTTTTCGACCGGCAGGGTCCTGTATTAAGTCTTAAATAATTCATCTGCAAGGGTCTAAGTGTCAGGCGGCCCATAGCGCATCGATCCTGCCTCGCACCTAGCTATCATTATTGGAGGATGGAAACCCGGCCACCCCAATACCTTCACAGCATATTCGGCGCCGCGCTTTATGCAATCCACGTTTTTTCGACCGCAGGTCCTGTATTAAGTCTTAAATAATTCATCTGCAAGGGTCTAAGTGTCAGGCGGCCCATAGCGCATCGATCCTGCCTCGCACCTAGCTATCATTATTGGGAGGATGGAAACCCGGGCCACCCAATACCTTCACAGCATATTCGGCGCCGCGCTTTATGCAATCCACGTTCTTTCGACCGGCACGGTCCTGTATTAAGTCTTAAATAATTCATCTGCAAGGGTCTAAGTGTCAGGCGGCCCATAGCGCATCGATCCTGCCTCGCACCTAGCTATCATTATTGGGAGGATGGAAACCCGGCCACCCAATACCTTCACAGCATATTCGGCGCCGCGCTTTATGCAATCCACGTTTTTTCGACCGGCAGGGTCCTGTATTAAGTCTTAAATAATTCATCTGCAAGGGTCTAAGTGTCAGGCGGCCCATAGCGCATCGATCCTGCCTCGCACCTAGCTATCATTATTGGGAGGATGGAAACCGGCCACCCCAATACCTTCACAGCATATTCGGCGCCGCGCTTTATGCAATCCACGTTCTTTCGACCGCACGGTCCTGTATTAAGTCTTAAATAATTCATCTGCAAGGGTCTAAGTGTCAGGCGGCCCATAGCGCATCGATCCTGCCTCGCACCTAGCTATCATTATTGGGAGGATGGAAACCCGGCCACCCCAATACCTTCACAGCATATTCGGCGCGCGCTTTATGCAATCCACATTCTTTCGACCGGCAGGTCCTGTATTAAGTCTTAAATAATTCATCTGCAAGGGTCTAAGTGTCAGGCGCCCATAGCGCATCGATCCTGCCTCGCACCTAGCTATCATTATTGGGAGGATGGAAACCCGGCCACCCCAATACCTTCACAGCATATTCGGCGCCGCGCTTTATGCAATCCACATTCTTTCGACCACAGGTCCTGTATTAAGTCTTAAATAATTCATCTGCAAGGGTCTAAGTGTCAGGCGGCCCATAGCGCATCGATCCTGCCTCGCACCTAGCTATCATTATTGGGAGGATGGAAACCCGGGCCACCCCAATACCTTCACAGCATATTCGCCGCGCTTTATGCAATCCACGTTTTTCGACCGGCACGGTCCTGTATTAAGTCTTAAATAATTCATCTGCAAGGGTCTAAGTGTCAGGCGGCCCATAGCGCATCGATCCTGCCTCGCACCTAGCTATCATTATTGGGAGGATGGAAACCCGGGCCACCCCAATACCTTCACAGCATATTCGGCGCCGCGCTTTATGCAATCCACATTCTTTCGACCGCACGGTCCTGTATTAAGTCTTAAATAATTCATCTGCAAGGGTCTAAGTGTCAGGCGGCCCATAGCGCATCGATCCTGCCTCGCACCTAGCTATCATTATTGGGAGGATGGAAACCCGGGCCACCCCAATACCTTCACAGCATATTCGGCGCCGCGCTTTATGCAATCCACATTCTTTCGACCGGCACGGTCCTGTATTAAGTCTTAAATAATTCATCTGCAAGGGTCTAAGTGTCAGGCGGCCCATAGCGCATCGATCCTGCCTCGCACCTAGCTATCATTATTGGGAGGATGGAAACCCGGGCCACCCCAATACCTTCACAGCATATTCGGCGCCGCGCTTTATGCAATCCACATTTTTTCGACCGGCACGGTCCTGTATTAAGTCTTAAATAATTCATCTGCAAGGGTCTAAGTGTCAGGCGGCCCATAGCGCATCGATCCTGCCTCGCACCTAGCTATCATTATTGGGAGGATGGAAACCCGGGCCACCCCAATACCTTCACAGCATATTCGGCGCCGCTTTATGCAATCCACGTTTTTCGACCGCAGGTCCTGTATTAAGTCTTAAATAATTCATCTGGCAAGGGTCTAAGTGTCAGGCGGCCCATAGCGCATCGATCCTGCCTCGCACCTAGCTATCATTATTGGGAGGATGGAAACCCGGCCACCCCAATACCTTCACAGCATATTCGGCGCCGCGCTTTATGCAATCCACATTCTTTCGACGGCAGCACGGTCCTGTATTAAGTCTTAAATAATTCATCTGCAAGGGTCTAAGTGTCAGGCGGCCCATAGCGCATCGATCCTGCCTCGCACCTAGCTATCATTATTGGAGGATGGAAACCCGGCCACCCAATACCTTCACAGCATATTCGGCGCCGCGCTTTATGCAATCCACGTTTTTCGACCGCACGGTCCTGTATTAAGTCTTAAATAATTCATCTGCAAGGGTCTAAGTGTCAGGCGGCCCATAGCGCATCGATCCTGCCTCGCACCTAGCTATCATTATTGGGAGGATGGAAACCGGGCCACCCCAATACCTTCACAGCATATTCGGCGCCGCTTTATGCAATCCACGTTTTTCGACCGGCACGGTCCTGTATTAAGTCTTAAATATCTGCAAGGGTCTAAGTGTCAGGCGGCCCATAGCGCATCGATCCTGCCTCGCACCTAGCTATTATTTATTGGGAGGATGGAAACCCGCCACCCCAATACCTTCACAGCATATTCGGCGCCGCGCTTTATGCAATCCACGTTCTTTCGACCGCACGGTCCTGTATTAAGTCTTAAATAATTCATCTGCAAGGGTCTAAGTGTCAGGCGCCCATAGCGCATCGATCCTGCCTCGCACCTAGCTATCATTATTGGGAGGATGGAAACCCGGCCACCCCAATACCTTCACAGCATATTCGGCGCCGCGCTTTATGCAATCCACGTTTTTTCGACCGGCAGGGTCCTGTATTAAGTCTTAAATAATTCATCTGCAAGGGTCTAAGTGTCAGGCGGCCCATAGCGCATCGATCCTGCCTCGCACCTAGCTATCATTATTGGAGGATGGAAACCCGGCCACCCCAATACCTTCACAGCATATTCGGCGCCGCGCTTTATGCAATCCACGTTCTTTCGACCGGCAGGTCCTGTATTAAGTCTTAAATAATTCATCTGCAAGGGTCTAAGTGTCAGGCGGCCCATAGCGCATCGATCCTGCCTCGCACCTAGCTATCATTATTGGGAGGATGGAAACCCGGGCCACCCCAATACCTTCACAGCATATTCGGCGCCGCGCTTTATGCAATCCACGTTTTTCGACCGGCACGGTCCTGTATTAAGTCTTAAATAATTCATCTGCAAGGGTCTAAGTGTCAGGCGGCCCATAGCGCATCGATCCTGCCTCGCACCTAGCTATCATTATTGGGAGGATGGAAACCCGGCCACCCCAATACCTTCACAGCATATTCGGCGCCGCGCTTTATGCAATCCACGTTCTTTCGACCGGCACGGTCCTGTATTAAGTCTTAAATAATTCATCTGCAAGGGTCTAAGTGTCAGGCGCCCATAGCGCATCGATCCTGCCTCGCACCTAGCTATCATTATTGGGAGGATGGAAACCCGGCCACCCCAATACCTTCACAGCATATTCGGCGCCGCGCTTTATGCAATCCACATTCTTTCGACCGGCACGGTCCTGTATTAAGTCTTAAATAATTCATCTGCAAGGGTCTAAGTGTCAGGCGGCCCATAGCGCATCGATCCTGCCTCGCACCTAGCTATCATTATTGGGAGGATGGAAACCCGGGCCACCCCAATACCTTCACAGCATATTCGGCGCCGCGCTTTATGCAATCCACATTCTTTCGACCGGCACGGTCCTGTATTAAGTCTTAAATAATTCATCTGCAAGGGTCTAAGTGTCAGGCGCCCATAGCGCATCGATCCTGCCTCGCACCTAGCTATCATTATTGGGAGGATGGAAACCCGGCCACCCCAATACCTTCACAGCATATTCGGCGCCGCGCTTTATGCAATCCACGTTTTTCGACCGGCACGGTCCTGTATTAAGTCTTAAATAATTCATCTGCAAGGGTCTAAGTGTCAGGCGGCCCATAGCGCATCGATCCTGCCTCGCACCTAGCTATCATTATTGGGATGGAAACCCGGGCCACCCCAATACCTTCACAGCATATTCGGCGCCGCGCTTTATGCAATCCACATTCTTTCGACCGCACGGTCCTGTATTAAGTCTTAAATAATTCATCTGCAAGGGTCTAAGTGTCAGGCGCCCATAGCGCATCGATCCTGCCTCGCACCTAGCTATCATTATTGGGAGGATGGAAACCCGGCCACCCCAATACCTTCACAGCATATTCGGCGCCGCGCTTTATGCAATCCACATTCTTTCGACCGCACGGTCCTGTATTAAGTCTTAAATAATTCATCTGCAAGGGTCTAAGTGTCAGGCGGCCCATAGCGCATCGATCCTGCCTCGCACCTAGCTATCATTATTGGGAGGATGGAAACCCGGCCACCCCAATACCTTCACAGCATATTCGGCGCCGCACTTTATGCAATCCACGTTTTTTCGACCGGCAGGGTCCTGTATTAAGTCTTAAATAATTCATCTGCAAGGGTCTAAGTGTCAGGCGGCCCATAGCGCATCGATCCTGCCTCGCACCTAGCTATCATTATTGGGAGGATGGAAACCCGGGCCACCCCAATACCTTCACAGGCATATTCGGCGCCGCGCTTTATGCAATCCACGTTTTTTCGACCGGCAGGGTCCTGTATTCAAGTCTTAAATAATTCATCTGCAAGGGTCTAAGTGTCAGGCGGCCCATAGCGCATCGATCCTGCCTCGCACCTAGCTATCATTATTGGGAGGATGGAAACCCTGGCCACCCCAATACCTTCACAGCATATTCGGCGCCGCGGCTTTATGCAATCCACGTTTTTTTCGACCGCAGGGTCCTGTATTAAGTCTTAAATAATTCATCTGCAAGGGTCTAAGTGTCAGGCGGCCCATAGCGCATCGATCCTGCTCGCACCTAGCTATCATTATTGGGAGGATGGAAACCCGGGCCACCCCAATACCTTCACAGCATATTCGCGCGCACTTTATGCAATCCACATTTTTTCGACCGGCACGGTCCTGTATTAGTCTTAAATAATTCATCTGCAAGGGTCTAAGTGTCAGGCGGCCCATAGCGCATCGATCCTGCCTGCTCGCACCTAGCTATCATTATTGGAGGATGGAAACCCGGGCCACCCAATACCTTCACAGCATATTCGGCGCCGCGCTTTATGCAATCCACGTTTTTTCGACCGGCACGGTCCTGTATTAAGTCTTAAATAATTCATCTGCAAGGGTCTAAGTGTCAGGCGGCCCATAGCGCATCGATCCTGCCTCGCACCTAGCTATCATTATTGGGAGGATGGAAACCCGGGCCACCCCAATACCTTCACAGCATATTCGGCGCCGCGCTTTATGCAATCCACGTTTTTCGACCGGCACGGTCCTGTATCAAGTCTTAAATAATTCATCTGCAAGGGTCTAAGTGTCAGGCGGCCCATAGCGCATCGATCCTGCCTCGCACCTAGCTATCATTATTGGAGGATGGAAACCCGGGCCACCCCAATACCTTCACAGCATATTCGGCGCCGCGCTTTATGCAATCCACATTTTTTCGACCAGCAGGGTCCTGTATTAAGTCTTAAATAATTCATCTGCAAGGGTCTAAGTGTCAGGCGGCCCATAGCGCATCGATCCTGCCTCGCACCTAGCTATCATTATTGGGAGGATGGAAACCCGGGCCACCCCAATACCTTCACAGCATATTCGGCGCCGCGCTTTATGCAATCCACGTTTTTTCGACCAGCAGGGTCCTGTATTAAGTCTTAAATAATTCATCTGCAAGGGTCTAAGTGTCAGGCGGCCCATAGCGCATCGATCCTGCCTCGCACCTAGCTATCATTATTGGGAGGATGGAAACCCGGGCCACCCAATACCTTCACAGCATATTCGGCGCCGCGCTTTATGCAATCCACGTTTTTTCGACCGGCAGGGTCCTGTATTAAGTCTTAAATAATTCATCTGCAAGGGTCTAAGTGTCAGGCGGCCCATAGCGCATCGATCCTGCCTCGCACCTAGCTATCATTATTGGGAGGATGGAAACCGGGCCACCCCAATACCTTCACAGCATATTCGGCGCCGCGCTTTATGCAATCCACGTTTTTTCGACCGGCACGGTCCTGTATCAAGTCTTAAATAATTCATCTGCAAGGTCTAAGTGTCAGGCGGCCCATAGCGCATCGATCCTGCCTCGCACCTAGCTATCATTATTGGGAGGATGGAAACCCGGGCCACCCCAATACCTTCACAGCATATTCGGCGCCGCGCTTTATGCAATCCACGTTTTTTCGACCGGCAGGGTCCTGTATTAAGTCTTAAATAATTCATCTGCAAGGGTCTAAGTGTCAGGCGGCCCATAGCGCATCGATCCTGCCTCGCACCTAGCTATCATTATTGGGAGGATGGAAACCGTGCCACCCCAATACCTTCACAGCATATTCGGCGCCGCGCTTTATGCAATCCACGTTTTTTCGACCGGCAGGGTCCTGTATTAAGTCTTAAATAATTCATCTGCAAGGGTCTAAGTGTCAGGCGGCCCATAGCGCATCGATCCTGCCTCGCACCTAGCTATCATTATTGGGAGGATGGAAACCCGGGCCACCCCAATACCTTCACAGCATATTCGGCGCCGCGCTTTATGCAATCCACAGTTTTTTCGACCGGCAGGTCCTGTATTAAGTCTTAAATAATTCATCTGCAAGGGTCTAAGTGTCAGGCGGCCCATAGCGCATCGATCCTGCCTCGCACCTAGCTATCATTATTGGGAGGATGGAAACCCGGGCCACCCAATACCTTCACAGCATATTCGGCGCCGCGCTTTATGCAATCCACGTTTTTTCGACCGGCAGGGTCTGTATTAAGTCTTAAATAATTCATCTGCAAGGGTCTAAGTGTCAGGCGGCCCATAGCGCATCGATCCTGCCTCGCACCTAGCTATCATTATTGGGAGGATGGAAACCCGGGCCACCCCAATACTTCACAGCATATTCGGCGCCGCGCTTTATGCAATCCACGTTTTTTCGACCGCAGGTCCTGTATTAAGTCTTAAATAATTCATCTGCAAGGGTCTAAGTGTCAGGCGGCCCATAGCGCATCGATCCTGCCTCGCACCTAGCTATCATTATTGGGAGGATGGAAACCCGGGCCACCCAATACCTTCACAGCATATTCGGCGCCGCGCTTTATGCAATCCACGTTTTTCGACCGGCAGGGTCCTGTATTAAGTCTTAAATAATTCATCTGCAAGGGTCTAAGTGTCAGGCGGCCCATAGCGCATCGATCCTGCCTCGCACCTAGCTATCATTATTGGGAGGATGGAAACCCGGGCCACCCAATACCTTCACAGCATATTCGGCGCGCGCTTTATGCAATCCACGTTTTTTCGACCGGCAGGTCCTGTATTAAGTCTTAAATAATTCATCTGCAAGGGTCTAAGTGTCAGGCGGCCCATAGCGCATCGATCCTGCCTCGCACCTAGCTATCATTATTGGGAGGATGGAAACCCGGGCCACCCAATACCTTCACAGCATATTCGGCGCCGCGCTTTATGCAATCCACGTTTTTTCGACCGGCAGGGTCCTGTATTAAGTCTTAAATAATTCATCTGCAAGGGTCTAAGTGTCAGGCGGCCCATAGCGCATCGATCCTGCCTCGCACCTAGCTATCATTATTGGGAGGATGGAAACCCGGGCCACCCCAATACCTTCACAGCATATTCGGCGCCGCGCTTTATGCAATCCACGTTTTTTCGACCGGCAGGGTCCTGTATTAAGTCTTAAATAATTCATCTGCAAGGGTCTAAGTGTCAGGCGGCCCATAGCGCATCGATCCTGCCTCGCACCTAGCTATCATTATTGGGAGGATGGAAACCCGGGCCACCCAATACCTTCACAGCATATTCGGCGCCGCGCTTTATGCAATCCACGTTTTTTCGACCGGCAGGTCCTGTATTAAGTCTTAAATAATTCATCTGCAAGGGTCTAAGTGTCAGGCGGCCCATAGCGCATCGATCCTGCCTCGCACCTAGCTATCATTATTGGGAGGATGGAAACCCGGGCCACCCCAATACCTTCACAGCATATTCGGCGCCGCGCTTTATGCAATCCACGTTTTTTCGACCGGCAGGGTCCTGTATTAAGTCTTAAATAATTCATCTGCAAGGGTCTAAGTGTCAGGCGGCCCATAGCGCATCGATCCTGCCTCGCACCTAGCTATCATTATTGGGAGGATGGAAACCCGGGCCACCCCAATACCTTCACAGCATATTCGGCGCCGCGCTTTATGCAATCCACGTTTTTTCGACCGGCACGGTCCTGTATTAAGTCTTAAATAATTCATCTGCAAGGGTCTAAGTGTCAGGCGGCCCATAGCGCATCGATCCTGCCTCGCACCTAGCTATCATTATTGGGAGGATGGAAACCCGGGCCACCCAATACCTTCACAGCATATTCGGCGCCGCGCTTTATGCAATCCACGTTTTTTCGACCGGCAGGGTCCTGTATTAAGTCTTAAATAATTCATCTGCAAGGGTCTAAGTGTCAGGCGGCCCATAGCGCATCGATCCTGCCTCGCACCTAGCTATCATTATTGGGAGGATGGAAACCCGGGCCACCCCAATACCTTCACAGCATATTCGGCGCCGCGCTTTATGCAATCCACGTTTTTTCGACCGGCAGGGTCCTGTATTAAGTCTTAAATAATTCATCTGCAAGGGTCTAAGTGTCAGGCGGCCCATAGCGCATCGATCCTGCCTCGCACCTAGCTATCATTATTGGGAGGATGGAAACCCGGGCCACCCCAATACCTTCACAGCATATTCGGCGCCGCGCTTTATGCAATCCACATTTTTTCGACCGGCACGGTCCTGTATTAAGTCTTAAATAATTCATCTGCAAGGGTCTAAGTGTCAGGCGGCCCATAGCGCATCGATCCTGCCTCGCACCTAGCTATCATTATTGGGAGGATGGAAACCCGGGCCACCCCAATACCTTCACAGCATATTCGGCGCCGCGCTTTATGCAATCCACGTTTTTTTCGACCGGCACGGTCCTGTATTAAGTCTTAAATAATTCATCTGCAAGGGTCTAAGTGTCAGGCGGCCCATAGCGCATCGATCCTGCCTCGCACCTAGCTATCATTATTGGGAGGATGGAAACCCGGGCCACCCCAATACCTTCACAGCATATTCGGCGCCGCGCTTTATGCAATCCACGTTTTTTCGACCGGCACGGTCCTGTATTAAGTCTTAAATAATTCATCTGCAAGGGTCTAAGTGTCAGGCGGCCCATAGCGCATCGATCCTGCCTCGCACCTAGCTATCATTATTGGGAGGATGGAAACCCGGGCCACCCCAATACCTTCACAGCATATTCGGCGCCGCGCTTTATGCAATCCACGTTTTTTCGACCGGCAGGGTCCTGTATTAAGTCTTAAATAATTCATCTGCAAGGGTCTAAGTGTCAGGCGGCCCATAGCGCATCGATCCTGCCTCGCACCTAGCTATCATTATTGGGAGGATGGAAACCCGGGCCACCCCAATACCTTCACAGCATATTCGGCGCCGCGCTTTATGCAATCCACATTTTTTCGACCGGCACGGTCCTGTATTAAGTCTTAAATAATTCATCTGCAAGGGTCTAAGTGTCAGGCGGCCCATAGCGCATCGATCCTGCCTCGCACCTAGCTATCATTATTGGGAGGATGGAAACCCGGGCCACCCCAATACCTTCACAGCATATTCGGCGCCGCGCTTTATGCAATCCACATTTTTTCGACCGGCACGGTCCTGTATTAAGTCTTAAATAATTCATCTGCAAGGGTCTAAGTGTCAGGCGGCCCATAGCGCATCGATCCTGCCTCGCACCTAGCTATCATTATTGGGAGGATGGAAACCCGGGCCACCCCAATACCTTCACAGCATATTCGGCGCCGCGCTTTATGCAATCCACGTTTTTTCGACCGGCAGGGTCCTGTATTAAGTCTTAAATAATTCATCTGCAAGGGTCTAAGTGTCAGGCGGCCCATAGCGCATCGATCCTGCCTCGCACCTAGCTATCATTATTGGGAGGATGGAAACCCGGGCCACCCCAATACCTTCACAGCATATTCGGCGCCGCGCTTTATGCAATCCACGTTTTTTCGACCGGCAGGGTCCTGTATTAAGTCTTAAATAATTCATCTGCAAGGGTCTAAGTGTCAGGCGGCCCATAGCGCATCGATCCTGCCTCGCACCTAGCTATCATTATTGGGAGGATGGAAACCCGGGCCACCCCAATACCTTCACAGCATATTCGGCGCCGCGCTTTATGCAATCCACGTTTTTTCGACCGGCAGGGTCCTGTATTAAGTCTTAAATAATTCATCTGCAAGGGTCTAAGTGTCAGGCGGCCCATAGCGCATCGATCCTGCCTCGCACCTAGCTATCATTATTGGGAGGATGGAAACCCGGGCCACCCCAATACCTTCACAGCATATTCGGCGCCGCGCTTTATGCAATCCACGTTTTTTCGACCGGCACGGTCCTGTATTAAGTCTTAAATAATTCATCTTCAAGGGTCTAAGTGTCAGGCGGCCCATAGCGCATCGATCCTGCCTCGCACCTAGCTATCATTATTGGGAGGATGGAAACCCGGGCCACCCCAATACCTTCACAGCATATTCGGCGCCGCGCTTTATGCAATCCACGTTTTTTCGACCGGCAGGGTCCTGTATTAAGTCTTAAATAATTCATCTGCAAGGGTCTAAGTGTCAGGCGGCCCATAGCGCATCGATCCTGCCTCGCACCTAGCTATCATTATTGGGAGGATGGAAACCCGGGCCACCCCAATACCTTCACAGCATATTCGGCGCCGCGCTTTATGCAATCCACATTTTTTCGACCGGCACGGTCCTGTATTAAGTCTTAAATAATTCATCTGCAAGGGTCTAAGTGTCAGGCGGCCCATAGCGCATCGATCCTGCCTCGCACCTAGCTATCATTATTGGGAGGATGGAAACCCGGGCCACCCCAATACCTTCACAGCATATTCGGCGCCGCGCTTTATGCAATCCACATTTTTTCGACCGGCACGGTCCTGTATTAAGTCTTAAATAATTCATCTGCAAGGGTCTAAGTGTCAGGCGGCCCATAGCGCATCGATCCTGCCTCGCACCTAGCTATCATTATTGGGAGGATGGAAACCCGGGCCACCCCAATACCTTCACAGCATATTCGGCGCCGCGCTTTATGCAATCCACGTTTTTTCGACCGGCACGGTCCTGTATTAAGTCTTAAATAATTCATCTGCAAGGGTCTAAGTGTCAGGCGGCCCATAGCGCATCGATCCTGCCTCGCACCTAGCTATCATTATTGGGAGGATGGAAACCCGGGCCACCCCAATACCTTCACAGCATATTCGGCGCCGCGCTTTATGCAATCCACGTTTTTTCGACCGGCAGGGTCCTGTATTAAGTCTTAAATAATTCATCTGCAAGGGTCTAAGTGTCAGGCGGCCCATAGCGCATCGATCCTGCCTCGCACCTAGCTATCATTATTGGGAGGATGGAAACCCGGGCCACCCCAATACCTTCACAGCATATTCGGCGCCGCGCTTTATGCAATCCACATTTTTTCGACCGGCACGGTCCTGTATTAAGTCTTAAATAATTCATCTGCAAGGGTCTAAGTGTCAGGCGGCCCATAGCGCATCGATCCTGCCTCGCACCTAGCTATCATTATTGGGAGGATGGAAACCCGGGCCACCCCAATACCTTCACAGCATATTCGGCGCCGCGCTTTATGCAATCCACGTTTTTTCGACCGGCAGGGTCCTGTATTAAGTCTTAAATAATTCATCTGCAAGGGTCTAAGTGTCAGGCGGCCCATAGCGCATCGATCCTGCCTCGCACCTAGCTATCATTATTGGGAGGATGGAAACCCGGGCCACCCCAATACCTTCACAGCATATTCGGCGCCGCGCTTTATGCAATCCACATTTTTTCGACCGGCACGGTCCTGTATTAAGTCTTAAATAATTCATCTGCAAGGGTCTAAGTGTCAGGCGGCCCATAGCGCATCGATCCTGCCTCGCACCTAGCTATCATTATTGGGAGGATGGAAACCCGGGCCACCCCAATACCTTCACAGCATATTCGGCGCCGCGCTTTATGCAATCCACATTTTTTCGACCGGCACGGTCCTGTATTAAGTCTTAAATAATTCATCTGCAAGGGTCTAAGTGTCAGGCGGCCCATAGCGCATCGATCCTGCCTCGCACCTAGCTATCATTATTGGGAGGATGGAAACCCGGGCCACCCCAATACCTTCACAGCATATTCGGCGCCGCGCTTTATGCAATCCACGTTTTTTCGACCGGCACGGTCCTGTATTAAGTCTTAAATAATTCATCTGCAAGGGTCTAAGTGTCAGGCGGCCCATAGCGCATCGATCCTGCCTCGCACCTAGCTATCATTATTGGGAGGATGGAAACCCGGGCCACCCCAATACCTTCACAGCATATTCGGCGCCGCGCTTTATGCAATCCACGTTTTTTCGACCGGCAGGGTCCTGTATTAAGTCTTAAATAATTCATCTGCAAGGGTCTAAGTGTCAGGCGGCCCATAGCGCATCGATCCTGCCTCGCACCTAGCTATCATTATTGGGAGGATGGAAACCCGGGCCACCCCAATACCTTCACAGCATATTCGGCGCCGCGCTTTATGCAATCCACATTTTTTCGACCGGCACGGTCCTGTATTAAGTCTTAAATAATTCATCTGCAAGGGTCTAAGTGTCAGGCGGCCCATAGCGCATCGATCCTGCCTCGCACCTAGCTATCATTATTGGGAGGATGGAAACCCGGGCCACCCCAATACCTTCACAGCATATTCGGCGCCGCGCTTTATGCAATCCACATTTTTTCGACCGGCACGGTCCTGTATTAAGTCTTAAATAATTCATCTGCAAGGGTCTAAGTGTCAGGCGGCCCATAGCGCATCGATCCTGCCTCGCACCTAGCTATCATTATTGGGAGGATGGAAACCCGGGCCACCCCAATACCTTCACAGCATATTCGGCGCCGCGCTTTATGCAATCCACATTTTTTCGACCGGCACGGTCCTGTATTAAGTCTTAAATAATTCATCTGCAAGGGTCTAAGTGTCAGGCGGCCCATAGCGCATCGATCCTGCCTCGCACCTAGCTATCATTATTGGGAGGATGGAAACCCGGGCCACCCCAATACCTTCACAGCATATTCGGCGCCGCGCTTTATGCAATCCACGTTTTTTCGACCGGCACGGTCCTGTATTAAGTCTTAAATAATTCATCTGCAAGGGTCTAAGTGTCAGGCGGCCCATAGCGCATCGATCCTGCCTCGCACCTAGCTATCATTATTGGGAGGATGGAAACCCGGGCCACCCCAATACCTTCACAGCATATTCGGCGCCGCGCTTTATGCAATCCACGTTTTTTCGACCGGCAGGGTCCTGTATTAAGTCTTAAATAATTCATCTGCAAGGGTCTAAGTGTCAGGCGGCCCATAGCGCATCGATCCTGCCTCGCACCTAGCTATCATTATTGGGAGGATGGAAACCCGGGCCACCCCAATACCTTCACAGCATATTCGGCGCCGCGCTTTATGCAATCCACATTTTTTCGACCGCACGGTCCTGTATTAAGTCTTAAATAATTCATCTGCAAGGGTCTAAGTGTCAGGCGGCCCATAGCGCATCGATCCTGCCTCGCACCTAGCTATCATTATTGGGAGGATGGAAACCCGGGCCACCCCAATACCTTCACAGCATATTCGGCGCCGCGCTTTATGCAATCCACATTTTTTCGACCGGCAGGGTCCTGTATTAAGTCTTAAATAATTCATCTGCAAGGGTCTAAGTGTCAGGCGGCCCATAGCGCATCGATCCTGCCTCGCACCTAGCTATCATTATTGGGAGGATGGAAACCCGGGCCACCCCAATACCTTCACAGCATATTCGGCGCCGCGCTTTATGCAATCCACGTTTTTTCGACCGGCAGGGTCCTGTATTAAGTCTTAAATAATTCATCTGCAAGGGTCTAAGTGTCAGGCGGCCCATAGCGCATCGATCCTGCCTCGCACCTAGCTATCATTATTGGGAGGATGGAAACCCGGGCCACCCCAATACCTTCACAGCATATTCGGCGCCGCGCTTTATGCAATCCACGTTTTTTCGACCGGCAGGTCCTGTATTAAGTCTTAAATAATTCATCTGCAAGGGTCTAAGTGTCAGGCGGCCCATAGCGCATCGATCCTGCCTCGCACCTAGCTATCATTATTGGGAGGATGGAAACCCGGGCCACCCCAATACCTTCACAGCATATTCGGCGCCGCGCTTTATGCAATCCACGTTTTTTCGACCGGCAGGGTCCTGTATTAAGTCTTAAATAATTCATCTGCAAGGGTCTAAGTGTCAGGCGGCCCATAGCGCATCGATCCTGCCTCGCACCTAGCTATCATTATTGGGAGGATGGAAACCCGGGCCACCCCAATACCTTCACAGCATATTCGGCGCCGCGCTTTATGCAATCCACGTTTTTTCGACCGGCAGGGTCCTGTATTAAGTCTTAAATAATTCATCTGCAAGGGTCTAAGTGTCAGGCGGCCCATAGCGCATCGATCCTGCCTCGCACCTAGCTATCATTATTGGGAGGATGGAAACCCGGGCCACCCCAATACCTTCACAGCATATTCGGCGCCGCGCTTTATGCAATCCACATTTTTTCGACCGGCACGGTCCTGTATTAAGTCTTAAATAATTCATCTGCAAGGGTCTAAGTGTCAGGCGGCCCATAGCGCATCGATCCTGCCTCGCACCTAGCTATCATTATTGGGAGGATGGAAACCCGGGCCACCCCAATACCTTCACAGCATATTCGGCGCCGCGCTTTATGCAATCCACGTTTTTTCGACCGGCACGGTCCTGTATTAAGTCTTAAATAATTCATCTGCAAGGGTCTAAGTGTCAGGCGGCCCATAGCGCATCGATCCTGCCTCGCACCTAGCTATCATTATTGGGAGGATGGAAACCCGGGCCACCCCAATACCTTCACAGCATATTCGGCGCCGCGCTTTATGCAATCCACGTTTTTTTCGACCGGCAGGGTCCTGTATTAAGTCTTAAATAATTCATCTGCAAGGGTCTAAGTGTCAGGCGGCCCATAGCGCATCGATCCTGCCTCGCACCTAGCTATCATTATTGGGAGGATGGAAACCCGGGCCACCCCAATACCTTCACAGCATATTCGGCGCCGCGCTTTATGCAATCCACGTTTTTTCGACCGCAGGGTCCTGTATTAAGTCTTAAATAATTCATCTGCAAGGGTCTAAGTGTCAGGCGGCCCATAGCGCATCGATCCTGCCTCGCACCTAGCTATCATTATTGGGAGGATGGAAACCCGGGCCACCCCAATACCTTCACAGCATATTCGGCGCCGCGCTTTATGCAATCCACGTTTTTTCGACCGGCAGGGTCCTGTATTAAGTCTTAAATAATTCATCTGCAAGGGTCTAAGTGTCAGGCGGCCCATAGCGCATCGATCCTGCCTCGCACCTAGCTATCATTATTGGGAGGATGGAAACCCGGGCCACCCCAATACCTTCACAGCATATTCGGCGCCGCGCTTTATGCAATCCACGTTTTTTCGACCGGCAGGGTCCTGTATTAAGTCTTAAATAATTCATCTGCAAGGGTCTAAGTGTCAGGCGGCCCATAGCGCATCGATCCTGCCTCGCACCTAGCTATCATTATTGGGAGGATGGAAACCCGGGCCACCCCAATACCTTCACAGCATATTCGGCGCCGCGCTTTATGCAATCCACGTTTTTTCGACCGGCAGGGTCCTGTATTAAGTCTTAAATAATTCATCTGCAAGGGTCTAAGTGTCAGGCGGCCCATAGCGCATCGATCCTGCCTCGCACCTAGCTATCATTATTGGGAGGATGGAAACCCGGGCCACCCCAATACCTTCACAGCATATTCGGCGCCGCGCTTTATGCAATCCACGTTTTTTCGACCGGCACGGTCCTGTATTAAGTCTTAAATAATTCATCTGCAAGGGTCTAAGTGTCAGGCGGCCCATAGCGCATCGATCCTGCCTCGCACCTAGCTATCATTATTGGGAGGATGGAAACCCGGGCCACCCCAATACCTTCACAGCATATTCGGCGCCGCGCTTTATGCAATCCACGTTTTTTCGACCGGCAGGGTCCTGTATTAAGTCTTAAATAATTCATCTGCAAGGGTCTAAGTGTCAGGCGGCCCATAGCGCATCGATCCTGCCTCGCACCTAGCTATCATTATTGGGAGGATGGAAACCCGGGCCACCCCAATACCTTCACAGCATATTCGGCGCCGCGCTTTATGCAATCCACGTTTTTTCGACCGGCAGGGTCCTGTATTAAGTCTTAAATAATTCATCTGCAAGGGTCTAAGTGTCAGGCGGCCCATAGCGCATCGATCCTGCCTCGCACCTAGCTATCATTATTGGGAGGATGGAAACCCGGGCCACCCCAATACCTTCACAGCATATTCGGCGCCGCGCTTTATGCAATCCACGTTTTTTCGACCGGCACGGTCCTGTATTAAGTCTTAAATAATTCATCTGCAAGGGTCTAAGTGTCAGGCGGCCCATAGCGCATCGATCCTGCCTCGCACCTAGCTATCATTATTGGGAGGATGGAAACCCGGGCCACCCCAATACCTTCACAGCATATTCGGCGCCGCGCTTTATGCAATCCACGTTTTTTCGACCGGCAGGGTCCTGTATTAAGTCTTAAATAATTCATCTGCAAGGGTCTAAGTGTCAGGCGGCCCATAGCGCATCGATCCTGCCTCGCACCTAGCTATCATTATTGGGAGGATGGAAACCCGGGCCACCCAATACCTTCACAGCATATTCGGCGCCGCGCTTTATGCAATCCACGTTTTTTCGACCGGCAGGGTCCTGTATTAAGTCTTAAATAATTCATCTGCAAGGGTCTAAGTGTCAGGCGGCCCATAGCGCATCGATCCTGCCTCGCACCTAGCTATCATTATTGGGAGGATGGAAACCCGGGCCACCCCAATACCTTCACAGCATATTCGGCGCCGCGCTTTATGCAATCCACGTTTTTTCGACCGGCAGGGTCCTGTATTAAGTCTTAAATAATTCATCTGCAAGGGTCTAAGTGTCAGGCGGCCCATAGCGCATCGATCCTGCCTCGCACCTAGCTATCATTATTGGGAGGATGGAAACCCGGGCCACCCCAATACCTTCACAGCATATTCGGCGCCGCGCTTTATGCAATCCACGTTTTTTCGACCGGCAGGGTCCTGTATTAAGTCTTAAATAATTCATCTGCAAGGGTCTAAGTGTCAGGCGGCCCATAGCGCATCGATCCTGCCTCGCACCTAGCTATCATTATTGGGAGGATGGAAACCCGGGCCACCCAATACCTTCACAGCATATTCGGCGCCGCGCTTTATGCAATCCACGTTTTTTCGACCGGCAGGTCCTGTATTAAGTCTTAAATAATTCATCTGCAAGGGTCTAAGTGTCAGGCGGCCCATAGCGCATCGATCCTGCCTCGCACCTAGCTATCATTATTGGGAGGATGGAAACCCGGGCCACCCCAATACCTTCACAGCATATTCGGCGCCGCGCTTTATGCAATCCACGTTTTTTCGACCGGCAGGGTCCTGTATTAAGTCTTAAATAATTCATCTGCAAGGGTCTAAGTGTCAGGCGGCCCATAGCGCATCGATCCTGCCTCGCACCTAGCTATCATTATTGGGAGGATGGAAACCCGGGCCACCCCAATACCTTCACAGCATATTCGGCGCCGCGCTTTATGCAATCCACGTTTTTTCGACCGGCACGGTCCTGTATTAAGTCTTAAATAATTCATCTGCAAGGGTCTAAGTGTCAGGCGGCCCATAGCGCATCGATCCTGCCTCGCACCTAGCTATCATTATTGGGAGGATGGAAACCCGGGCCACCCCAATACCTTCACAGCATATTCGGCGCCGCGCTTTATGCAATCCACGTTTTTTCGACCGGCAGGTCCTGTATTAAGTCTTAAATAATTCATCTGCAAGGGTCTAAGTGTCAGGCGGCCCATAGCGCATCGATCCTGCCTCGCACCTAGCTATCATTATTGGGAGGATGGAAACCCGGGCCACCCCAATACCTTCACAGCATATTCGGCGCCGCGCTTTATGCAATCCACGTTTTTTCGACCGGCACGGTCCTGTATTAAGTCTTAAATAATTCATCTGCAAGGGTCTAAGTGTCAGGCGGCCCATAGCGCATCGATCCTGCCTCGCACCTAGCTATCATTATTGGGAGGATGGAAACCCGGGCCACCCCAATACCTTCACAGCATATTCGGCGCCGCGCTTTATGCAATCCACGTTTTTTCGACCGGCAGGGTCCTGTATTAAGTCTTAAATAATTCATCTGCAAGGGTCTAAGTGTCAGGCGGCCCATAGCGCATCGATCCTGCCTCGCACCTAGCTATCATTATTGGGAGGATGGAAACCCGGGCCACCCCAATACCTTCACAGCATATTCGGCGCCGCGCTTTATGCAATCCACGTTTTTTCGACCGGCAGGGTCCTGTATTAAGTCTTAAATAATTCATCTGCAAGGGTCTAAGTGTCAGGCGGCCCATAGCGCATCGATCCTGCCTCGCACCTAGCTATCATTATTGGGAGGATGGAAACCCGGGCCACCCAATACCTTCACAGCATATTCGGCGCCGCGCTTTATGCAATCCACGTTTTTTCGACCGGCAGGGTCCTGTATTAAGTCTTAAATAATTCATCTGCAAGGGTCTAAGTGTCAGGCGGCCCATAGCGCATCGATCCTGCCTCGCACCTAGCTATCATTATTGGGAGGATGGAAACCCGGGCCACCCCAATACCTTCACAGCATATTCGGCGCCGCGCTTTATGCAATCCACGTTTTTTCGACCGGCACGGTCCTGTATTAAGTCTTAAATAATTCATCTGCAAGGGTCTAAGTGTCAGGCGGCCCATAGCGCATCGATCCTGCCTCGCACCTAGCTATCATTATTGGGAGGATGGAAACCCGGGCCACCCCAATACCTTCACAGCATATTCGGCGCCAGCGCTTTATGCAATCCACGTTTTTTCGACCGGCAGGGTCTGTATTAAGTCTTAAATAATTCATCTGCAAGGGTCTAAGTGTCAGGCGGCCCATAGCGCATCGATCCTGCCTCGCACCTAGCTATCATTATTGGGAGGATGGAAACCCGGCCACCCCAATACCTTCACAGCATATTCGGCGCCGCGCTTTATGCAATCCACGTTTTTTCGACCGGCAGGGTCCTGTATTAAGTCTTAAATAATTCATCTGCAAGGGTCTAAGTGTCAGGCGGCCCATAGCGCATCGATCCTGCCTCGCACCTAGCTATCATTATTGGGAGGATGGAAACCCGGGCCACCCAATACCTTCACAGCATATTCGGCGCCGCGCTTTATGCAATCCACGTTTTTTTCGACCGGCAGGGTCCTGTATTAAGTCTTAAATAATTCATCTGCAAGGGTCTAAGTGTCAGGCGGCCCATAGCGCATCGATCCTGCCTCGCACCTAGCTATCATTATTGGGAGGATGGAAACCCGGGCCACCCAATACCTTCACAGCATATTGGCGCCGCGCTTTATGCAATCCACGTTTTTTCGACCGGCAGGGTCCTGTATTAAGTCTTAAATAATTCATCTGCAAGGGTCTAAGTGTCAGGCGGCCCATAGCGCATCGATCCTGCCTCGCACCTAGCTATCATTATTGGGAGGATGGAAACCCGGGCCACCCCAATACCTTCACAGCATATTCGGCGCCGCGCTTTATGCAATCCACGTTTTTTCGACCGGCAGGGTCCTGTATTAAGTCTTAAATAATTCATCTGCAAGGGTCTAAGTGTCAGGCGGCCATAGCGCATCGATCCTGCCTCGCACCTAGCTATCATTATTGGGAGGATGGAAACCCGGGCCACCCCAATACTTCACAGCATATTCGCGCCGCGCTTTATGCAATCCACGTTTTTTCGACCGGCAGGTCCTGTATTAAGTCTTAAATAATTCATCTGCAAGGGTCTAAGTGTCAGGCGGCCCATAGCGCATCGATCCTGCCTCGCACCTAGCTATCATTATTGGGAGGATGGAAACCCGGGCCACCCCAATACCTTCACAGCATATTCGGCGCCGCGCTTTATGCAATCCACGTTTTTTCGACCGGCAGGGTCCTGTATTAAGTCTTAAATAATTCATCTGCAAGGGTCTAAGTGTCAGGCGGCCATAGCGCATCGATCCTGCCTCGCACCTAGCTATCATTATTGGGAGGATGGAAACCCGGGCCACCCAATACCTTCACAGCATATTCTGGCGCCCGCTTTATGCAATCCACGTTTTTCGACCGGCAGGTCCTGTATTAAGTCTTAAATAATTCATCTGCAAGGGTCTAAGTGTCAGGCGGCCATAGCGCATCGATCCTGCCTCGCACCTAGCTATCATTATTGGGAGGATGGAAACCGGGCCACCCAATACCTTCACAGCATATTCGGCGCCACGCTTTATGCAATCCACGTTCTTTCGACCGGCACGGTCCTGTATTAAGTCTTAAATAATTCATCTGCAAGGGTCTAAGTGTCAGGCGGCCCATAGCGCATCGATCCTGCCTCGCACCTAGCTATCATTATTGGGAGGATGGAAACCCGGGCCACCCCAATACCTTCACAGCATATTCGGCGCCCGCGCTTTATGCAATCCACGTTTTTTCGACCGGCACGGTCCTGTATTAAGTCTTAAAATAATTCATCTGCAAGGGTCTAAAGTGTCAGGCGGCCCATAGCGCATCGATCTGCCTCGCACCTAGCTATCATTATTGGGAGGATGGAAACCCGGGCCACCCCAATACATTCACAGCATATTCGGCGCCGCGCTTTATGCAATCCACGTTTTTTCGACCGGCAGGTCCTGTATTAAGTCTTAAATAATTCATCTGCAAGGGTCTAAGTGTCAGGCGGCCCATAGCGCATCGATCTGCCTCGCACCTAGCTATCATTATTGGGAGGATGGAAACCCGGCCACCCAATACCTTCACAGCATATTCGGCGCCGCGCTTTATGCAATCCACGTTTTTTCGACCGGCACGGTCCTGTATTAAGTCTTAAATAATTCATCTGCAAGGGTCTAAGTGTCAGGCGGCCCATAGCGCATCGATCCTGCCTCGCACCTAGCTATCATTATTGGGAGGATGGAAACCCGGGCCACCCCAATACCTTCACAGCATATTCGGCGCCGCGCTTTATGCAATCCACGTTCTTTCGACCGGCACGGTCCTGTATTAAGTCTTAAATAATTCATCTGCAAGGGTCTAAGTGTCAGGCGGCCCATAGCGCATCGATCCTGCTCGCACCTAGCTATCATTATTGGGAGGATGGAAACCGGGCCACCCCAATACCTTCACAGCATATTCGGCGCCGCGCTTTATGCAATCCACGTTTTTCGACCGCAGGGTCCTGTATTAAGTCTTAAATAATTCATCTGCAAGGGTCTAAGTGTCAGGCGGCCCATAGCGCATCGATCCTGCCTCGCACCTAGCTATCATTATTGGGAGGATGGAAACCCGGGCCACCCCAATACATTCACAGCATATTCGGCGCCGCGCTTTATGCAATCCACGTTTTTTCGACCGGGCAGGTCCTGTATTAAGTCTTAAATAATTCATCTGCAAGGGTCTAAGTGTCAGGCGGCCCATAGCGCATCGATCCTGCTCGCACCTAGCTATCATTATTGGGAGGATGGAAACCCGGCCACCCCAATACCTTCACAGCATATTCGGCGCCGTCTTTATGCAATCCACGTTTTTTCGACCGGCAGCGGTCCTGTATTAAGTCTTAAATAATTCATCTGCAAGGGTCTAAGTGTCAGGCGGCCATAGCGCATCGATCCTGCCTCGCACCTAGCTATCATTATTGGAGGATGGAAACCCGGGCCACCCAATACCTTCACAGCATATTCGGCGCCGCGCTTTATGCAATCCACGTTTTTCGACCGGCAGGGTCCTGTATTAAGTCTTAAATAATTCATCTGCAAGGGTCTAAGTGTCAGGCGGCCCATAGCGCATCGATCCTGCCTCGCACCTAGCTATCATTATTGGGAGGATGGAAACCCGGGCCACCCCAATACCTTCACAGCATATTCGGCGCCGCGCTTTATGCAATCCACGTTTTTTCGACCGGCAGGGTCCTGTATTAAGTCTTAAATAATTCATCTGCAAGGGTCTAAGTGTCAGGCGGCCATAGCGCATCGATCCTGCCTCGCACCTAGCTATCATTATTGGGAGGATGGAAACCCGGCCACCCCAATACCTTCACAGCATATTTCGGCGCCGCGCTTTATGCAATCCACGTTTTTCGACGCAGGGTCCTGTATTAAGTCTTAAATAATTCATCTGCAAGGGTCTAAGTGTCAGGCGGCCATAGCGCATCGATCCTGCCTCGCACCTAGCTATCATTATTGGGAGGATGGAAACCGGGCCACCCCAATACCTTCACAGCATATTCGGCGCCGCGCTTTATGCAATCCACGTTTTTTCGACCGGCAGGTCCTGTATTAAGTCTTAAATAATTCATCTGCAAGGGTCTAAGTGTCAGGCGGCCCATAGCGCATCGATCCTGCTCGCACCTAGCTATCATTATTGGGAGGATGGAAACCCGGGCCACCCCAATACCTTCACAGCATATTCGCGCGCCGCTTTATGCAATCCACGTTCTTTTCGACCGGCAGGGTCCTGTATTAAGTCTTAAATAATTCATCTGCAAGGGTCTAAGTGTCAGGCGGCCCATAGCGCATCGATCCTTGCCTCGCACCTAGCTATCATTATTGGGAGGATGGAAACCCGGGCCACCCCAATACCTTCACAGCATATTCGGCGCCGCGCTTTATGCAATCCACGTTTTTTCGACCGGCACGGTCCTGTATTAAGTCTTAAATAATTCATCTGCAAGGGTCTAAGTGTCAGGCGGCCATAGCGCATCGATCCTGCCTCGCACCTAGCTATCATTATTGGGAGGATGGAAACCCGGCCACCCCAATACCTTCACAGCATATTCGGCGCCGCGCTTTATGCAATCCACATTCTTTTCGACCGGCACGGTCCTGTATTAAGTCTTAAATAATTCATCTGCAAGGGTCTAAGTGTCAGGCGGCCCATAGCGCATCGATCCTGCTCGCACCTAGCTATCATTATTGGGAGGATGGAAACCCGGCCACCCCAATACCTTCACAGCATATTCGGCGCCGCGCTTTATGCAATCCACGTTTTTCGACCGGCAGGTCCTGTATTAAGTCTTAAATAATTCATCTGCAAGGGTCTAAGTGTCAGGCGGCCCATAGCGCATCGATCCTGCCTCGCACCTAGCTATCATTATTGGGAGGATGGAAACCCGGGCCACCCCAATACCTTCACAGCATATTCGGCGCCGCGCTTTATGCAATCCACGTTTTTTCGACCGGCAGGGTCCTGTATTAAGTCTTAAATAATTCATCTGCAAGGGTCTAAGTGTCAGCGGCCCATAGCGCATCGATCCTGCCTCGCACCTAGCTATCATTATTGGGAGGATGGAAACCGGCCACCCAATACTTCACAGCATATTCGGCGCCGCGCTTTATGCAATCCACATTCTTTCGACCGGCAGGGTCCTGTATTAAGTCTTAAATAATTCATCTGCAAGGGTCTAAGTGTCAGGCGGCCCATAGCGCATCGATCCTGCCTCGCACCTAGCTATCATTATTGGGAGGATGGAAACCCGGCCACCCCAATACCTTCACAGCATATTCGGCGCCGCGCTTTATGCAATCCACGTTTCTTTCGACGGCAGGTCCTGTATTAAGTCTTAAATAATTCATCTGCAAAGGGTCTAAGTGTCAGGCGGCCCATAGCGCATCGATCCTGCCTCGCACCTAGCTATCATTATTGGAGGATGGAAACCCGGGCCACCCAATACCTTCACAGCATATTCGCGGCGCTTTATGCAATCCACGTTTTTTCGACAGGGTCCTGTATTAAGTCTTAAATAATTCATCTGCAAGGGTCTAAGTGTCAGGGCGGCCCATAGCGCATCGATCCTGCCTCGCACCTAGCTATCATTATTGGAGGATGGAAACCCGGGCACCCCAATACCTTCACAGCATATTCGGCGCCGCGCTTTATGCAATCCACGTTTTTTCGACCGGCAGGGTCCTGTATTAAGTCTTAAATAATTCATCTGCAAGGGTCTAAGTGTCAGGCGGCCCATAGCGCATCGATCCTGCCTCGCACCTAGCTATCATTATTGGGAGGATGGAAACCGGGCCACCCCAATACTTCACAGCATATTCGGCGCCGCTTTATGCAATCCACGTTTTTCGACCGCAGGTCTGTATTAAGTCTTAAATAATTCATCTGCAAGGTCTAAGTGTCAGGCGGCCCATAGCGCATCGATCTGCCTCGCACCTAGCTATCATTATTGGGAGGATGGAAACCCGGGCCACCCCAATACTTCACAGCATATTCGGCGCCGCGCTTTATGCAATCCATTTTTTTCGACCGGCAGGGTCCTGTATTAAGTCTTAAATAATTCATCTGCAAGGGTCTAAGTGTCAGGCGGCCCATAGCGCATCGATCCTGCCTCGCACCTAGCTATCATTATTGGGAGGATGGAAACCCGGCCACCCCAATACATTCACAGCATATTCGGCGCCGCGCTTTATGCAATCCACGTTTTTTCGACCGCACAGTCCTGTATTAAGTCTTAAATAATTCATCTGCAAGGTCTAAGTGTCAGGCGGCCCATAGCGCATCGATCCTGCCTCGCACCTAGCTATCATTATTGGGGATGGAAACCCGGCCACCCCAATACTTCACAGCATATTCGGCGCCCGCTTTATGCAATCCACGTTTTTTCGACCGGCAGGGTCCTGTATTAAGTCTTAAATAATTCATCTGCAAGGGTCTAAGTGTCAGGCGGCCATAGCGCATCGATCCTGCCTCGCACCTAGCTATCATTATTGGAGGATGGAAACCCGGGCCACCCCAATACCTTCACAGCATATTCGGCCGCGCTTTATGCAATCACGTTTTTTCGACCGCAGGTCCTGTATTAAGTCTTAAATAATTTCATCTGCAAGGGTCTAAGTGTCAGGCGGCCATAGCGCATCGATCCTGCCTCGCACCTAGCTATCATTATTGGGAGGATGGAAACCGGGCACCCCAATACCTTCACAGCATATTCCGCGCGCTTTATGCAATCCACGTTTTTTCGACCGGCACGGTCCTGTATTAAGTCTTAAATAATTCATCTGCAAGGGTCTAAGTGTCAGGCGGCCCATAGCGCATCGATCCTGCCTCGCACCTAGCTATCATTATTGGAAGGATGGAAACCCGGGCCACCCAATACCTTCACAGCATATTCGGCGCGCGCTTTATGCAATCCACGTTTTTTCGACCGGCAGGGTCCTGTATTAAGTCTTAAATAATTCATCTGCAAGGTCTAAGTGTCAGGCGGCCCATAGCGCATCGATCCTGCCTCGCACCTAGCTATCATTATTGGGAGGGATGGAAACCGGGCCACCCCAATACCTTCACAGCATATTCGGCGCCACCGCTTTTATGCAATCAATTTTTTCGACCG
>BDSI01000403.1:0-28160 GCA_003117195.1 Eudorina sp. 2006-703-Eu-15
GACAGCATGGCACGGCAGAATGCACGGCAGAATGCACGGCACGGCAGACGGCACAGTATGGCACGGCAAACTGCACATCAGACGGCACGGCAGACAGCAGCGGCACTGAATGACATAGGGCACGGCATGGCATGGCATGGCACGGCACACGGCACGGCACGGCAGACGGCACGGCATGGCACACGGCGCGGCAAGGCACACTGCATGGCACAGCAGACGGCACGGCAAGGCGGACGGTATCGCACAGCCAACGGCACGACACGACAGACGCACGGCACGGCAGACGGCACGGCAGACGGCATGGCACGGCAGACGCCACGGCAAGCAAGACGGCACGGCAAGGCGCACGGCACGCACGCCTGCGCGCCGCGTGATGACAAGGACGTGAGACGCGGGCAGCTACGGTGACCAGCGGCGCCGAACGGCGCCGGCTAGTCTGTCCGTCCGTCCGTCCGGAAAAACGCGTAACACGCGTCTTTTGCGTGGTTTCGGAGCTCGGGTTTCCGCGGTTTCGCGCTAGGTCGGGTCGTCGCGGTGCGTAACTCCGCGTAACCGACGGGCCGACCCGGGTTCGAATCCCGTCGCCGACTTTTTTTGTCTTGACTTTTTGTCGCGCACCGCACGCGCATCGCATCGCATCGCATCGCATCGCATCGCATCGCATCGCATCGCATCGCATCGCATCGCATCGCATCGCATCGCATCGCATCGCATCGCATCGCACCGCACCGCACCGCACCGCACCGACCGCACCGCACCGCACCGCACCGCACCGCACCGCACCGCACCGCACCGCACCGCACCGCACCGCACCGCACTGCACCGCACCGCACCGCATCGCATCGCATCGCATCGCACCGCACGCACCGCACCGCACGCACCGCCCGCACCGCACCGCACCGCACCGCACCGCACCGCACGCACCGCACCGCACCGCACCGCACCGCCCACCGCACGCACGCACGCGCACGCACCGCACCGCACCGCGCCGCGCCGCACGCACCGCACCGCACCGCACCGCACCGCACCGCACACGGCACGGCAAGACACACGTGCTGCACAACACACAGGACGGCACGACACACTGCACGGCACGGCAGACGGCACGACAGATGGCACGGCGTGGCACACGGCACGGCACTATACACGGCATGGCATGACACATGCACGGCAAGGCACACGGCACAGCATGGCAAACGCACGACACACGGCACGGCAAAACACACGGCGCTGCCACAACACACAGCACGGCATGACACACTGCACGGCACGGCAGACGGCACGACAGATGGCACGGCGTGGCACAGGGCACGGCACTGCAAACTGCACATCCGACAGCACGACACGGCACGGCACGGCACGGCACATCGCACCTCATCATCGTACAGCATCACACTTCATCATACTTCATCGCACTTCATCGCACCTCGCCGCACCGGGCCGCACCGCACCGCACCGCCACCGCACCTCACCTCCACCGCACCGCACCGCCGCACCGCTGAACACGCACCGCACTCGCAGGCAAGCACGCCCGCCCACCGCACCGCACCGCACGCACCGCACCGCACCGCCACCGTACGCACCGCACCGCACCGCACCGCACCGCACCGCACCGCCACTGCCACCGCACCGCACCGCACCGCACCGGGTGCACCGCACCTCACCGGCAAGGCAAGGCAAGGCACACGGCACGGCACGACACATGGCACGGCCAAGGCACACGGCACAGCATGGCAGACGGCACAACACACAGCACGACACAACACACAGCACGGCAAGACACACGCACGGCATGGCAGACGGCATGACACGGCAGACAGCACGGCACGGCACGGCGCATGGCACGGCACGGCACGGCAGACGAAACGGCATGGCAGAGGGCACGGCACGGCAGACGGCACGGCCGGCATGGTACACGCACGCATGGCAGACGGCACGGCACGGCAGACAGCAGACGGCACTGCATGGCGGACGGCCATGGCATGGCAGACGGCACGGCAGCGCAAGGCAAGGCATGTCACGGCACGGCAGACAGCACGGCACGACGGCACAGCAGACGGTACGGCATGGCATACGGCATGGCAGACAGCGGACGACACTGCTTGGCATACAGCATGGCATGGCAAGGCACACGGCGCGGCACAGTGGAGGGCACGGCAAAGCACCGCACCGCGTTGCGCCGAGCATGACACATGGCACGGCAAGGCCACGCAGCACAGCATGGCAGACGGCACGACACACGGCACAGCAACGCACACGCAACGCAACGCACCGTGACGCGACGCACCGTGCCGCATCGTAACACACCGCGTCGCACCGCACCGCACCGAATCGCCACCAGAGTCACTGCACGCGGCGCCGCCGCACACCACCGCGCGCACCGAATCACATTGAACTGAATCGAACCGAACCGTCATGAACCGACATAGGCCGTCATGAAACATCGCGAACCATCATGAAAGCCGTGAACCAACGTGAATCGCCACACTCGCCGCCACAGCACAGCCTCAGCCACCACAACCACCATGTTCGTCATGCACGGGCATGACCGAGGGCGCGAGAGCGAAGTGAGCGCGCCCGAGGGAGTGCCGGATACACAACACGCTGACTGCATGGTCCTATCATACAGCCGTCATTACCATCGCGCGTGCTTGACGTGTGCAAGCATGAACCGGCATGAACGGGCACCGGGTCGGATTCGCCATGACGCAAAGCAGGCACGGCACGGCATAAGGCACGGCGCCGCAGACGGCACGGCACGGCATGGCGACAGCACAGCACAGCACGGCACGGCATGTCCGCCCTGAGCAGGCAACCGCCAACCGCATATAACCAAACTGAACCGGACCAAACCGAACCGAACCGGGCTGAACCAGACCGCGTCACATCCCGTTTCGCCAGGATCGCCAGACACTCGACTTGCACCCAATCATCACTCGTGCGGGAGTCGAACCCGCAAGTGCAGACGGTGCACTTGCACCGCACACGGCACGGCACGCACTATACACGGCATGGCATGACACATGGCACGGCAAGGCACACGCACAGCATGGCAAACGGCACGACACACGGCACGGCAAAACACACGGCGCTGCACAACACACAGCACGGCATGACACACTGCACGGCACGGCAGACGGCACGACAGATGCACGGCGTGGCACAGGCACGGCACTGCAAACTGCACATCCGACAGCACAACACGGCACGGCACGCACGGCACATCGCACCTCATCATCGTACAGCATCACACTTCATCATACTTCATCGCACTTCATCGCACCTCGCCGCACCGGGCCGCACCGCATCGCACCGCACCGCACCGCACCGCACCGCACCTCACCTCACCGCACCGCACCGCACCGCACCGCACCGCACCGCACCGCACCGCACCCACCGCACCGCACCGCACCGCACCGCACCGCACCGCACCGCACCGCACCGCACCGCACCGCACCGCACCGCCCCCCCCCACCGCACCGCACCGCCACCGCACCGCACCGCACCGCACCGCACCGCACCGCACCGCCACCGCACCGCACCGCACCGCACCGCACCGCACCGCACCGCACCGCACCGCACCGCAACCGCACCGCACCGCACCGCACCGCACCCACCGCACCGCCACCGCACCGCACCGCACCGCACCGCACCGCACCGCCACCGCACCGCACCGCACCGCCCCCCCCACCGCACCCCCCCCCCCCCCCCCCCCCCCCCCCCACCGCACCGCACCGCACCGCACCGCCCACCGCCCCACCGCACCGCACCGCCCCACCGCACCGCACCGCACCGCACCGCCACCGCCCACCGCACCGCCCCCCCCCCCCCCCCCCCCCCCCCCCCCCCCCCCCCCCCCCACCGCACCGCACCGCACCGCACCGCACCGCACCGCACCGCACCGCCACCGCACCGCACCGCACCCGCCACCGCACCGCACCGCACCGCACCGCACCGCCACCGGCACGGCAAGGCACACGGCACGGCACGACACATGGCACGGCAAGGCACACGGCACAGCATGGCAGACGGCACAACACACAGCACGACACAACACACAGCACGGCAAGACACACGGCACGGCATGGCACACGGCATGACACGGCAGACAGCACGGCACGGCACGGCACATGGCACGGCACGGCACGGCAGACGAAACAGCATGGCAGAGGGCACAGCACGGCAGACGGCACGGCCGGCATGGTACACGGCACGGCATGGCAGACGGCACAGCACGGCAGACAGCAGACGGCACTGCATGGCGGACGGCATGGCATGGCAGACGGCACGGCAGCGCAAGGCAAGGCATGTCACGGCACGGCAGACGGCACGGCAGACAGCACGGCACGACGGCACAGCAGACGGTACGGCATGGCATACGGCATGGCAGACAGCGGACGGCACTGCATGGCATACAGCATGCATGGCAAGCACACGGCACGGCACAGTGGAGGGCACGGCAAAGCACCGCACCGCGTTGCGCCGAGCATGACACGTGGCACGGCAAGGCACGCAGCACAGCATGGCAGACGGCACGACACACGGCACAGCAAGGCACACGGCACGGCAAAACACACAGCATGCCGTTTGCGTTGTGACGGCACGGCAGACGCCACGACAAGCAAGACGGCACGGCAAGGCACACGGCACGGCACAGCATGTGGCACGGCAAGGCAGACGGCACAGCACGGCCAACGGCACGACACGGCAGACTGCACGGCACGGCAGACGGTATGGCACAGCCAACGGCACGGCACAGCAGACGGAACAGCATGGCAGACGGATAGGCAAGGCACACGGCACGGCACAGCAGATGTCGCGGCAAGGCAGACAGCATGGCACGGCAGAATGCACGGCAGAATGCACGGCACGGCAGACGGCACAGTATGGCACGGCAAACTGCACATCAGACGGCACGGCAGACGGTGCGGCACGGCATGGCAGACAGCAGACGGCACTGAATGACATACGGCATGGCATGGCATGGCACGGCACACGGCACAGCACGGCAGACGGCACGGCATGGCACACGGCGCGGCAAGGCACACTGCATGGCACAGCAGACGGCACGGCAAGGCGGACGGTATCGCACAGCCAACGGCACGACACGACAGACGGCACGGCACGGCAGACGGCATGGCAGACGGCATGGCACGGCAGACGCCACGGCAAGCAAGACGGCACGGCAAGGCGCACGGCATGGCACGCCTGCGCGCGCCGCGTGTGATGACAAGGACGTGAGGCGCGGGCAGCTACGGTGACCAGCGGCGCCGAACGGCGCCGGCTAGTCCGTCACCGTAGCTGCGACCGTGAAACGGTCGCGTAGCGGAGGTCTTACGACCAGCGCGCGTCCGTCCGTCCGTCCGGAAAAAACGCGTAACACGCATCTTTTGCGTGGTTTCGGAGCTCGGGTTTCTTCGGTTTCGCGCTAGGTCGGGTGATCGAGGCGCGTAACCGGGGGCCGACCCGGGTTCGAATCCCGTCGCCGGCTTTTTTGTCTTGATTTTTTTCGCATCGCATCGCATCGCATCGCGCATCGAATCACACCGCACTGCACCGCACCGCACCGCACCGCACCGCACCCGCACCGCACCGCACCGCACCGCACCGCACCGCACCGCCCCCCCCCCCCCCCCCCCCCCCCCCCACCGCACCGCACCGCACCGCACCGCACCGCACCGCACCGCACCGCCACCGCACCGCACCGCACCGCACCGCACCGCACCGCACCGCACCGCCCACCGCACCGCACCGCACCGCACCGCACCGCACCGCACCGCACCGCACCGCACCGCACCGCACCGCACCGCACCGCACCGCACCGCACCGCCCCCCCCCGCACCGCACCGCACCGCCGCACCGCACCGCACGCACCGCACCGCACCGCACCGCACCGCACCGCACCGCACCGCACCGCACCGCACCGCACCGCACCGCACCGCACCGCACCGGCAAGGCAAGGCACACGGCACGGCACGACACATGGCACGGCAAGACACACGGCACAGCATGGCAGACGGCACAACACACAGCACGACACAACACACAGCATGGCAAGACACACGGCACGGCATGGCACACGGCATGACACGGCAGACAGCACGGCACGGCACGGCACATGGCACGGCACGGCACGGCAGACGAAACAGCATGGCTGAGGGCACGGCACGGCAGACGGCACGGTAGCGCAAGGCAAGGCATGTCACGGCACGGCAGACGGCACGGCAGACAGCACGGCACGACGGCACAGCAGACGGTACGGCATGGCATACGGCATGGCGGACAGCGGACGACACTGCATGGCATACAGCATGGCATGGCAAGGCACGCGGCACGGCACAGTGGAGGGCACGGCAAAGCACCGCACCGCGTTGCGCCGAGCATGACACGTGGCACGGCAAGGCACGCAGCACAGCATGGCAGACAGCACGACACACGGCACAGCAAGGCACACGGCACGGCAAAACACACAGCATGCCGTTTGCGTTGTGACGGCACGGCAGACGCCACGACAAGGAAGACGGCACGGCAAGGCAGACGGCACAGCACGGCCAACGGCACGACACGGCAGACTGCACGGCACGGCAGACGGTATGGCACAGCCAACGGCACGGCACAGCAGACGGAACAGCATGGCAGACGGATAGGCAAGGCACACGGCACGGCACAGCAGATGTCGCGGCAAGGCAGACAGCATGGCACGGCAGAATGCACGGCAGAATGCACGGCACGGCAGACGGCACAGTATGGCACGGCAAACTGCACATCAGACGGCACGGCAGACGGTGCGGCACGGCATGGCAGACAACAGACGGCACTGAATGACATACGGCATGGCATGGCATGGCACGGCACACGGCACGGCACGGCAGACGGCACGGCATGGCACACGGCGCGGCAAGGCACACTGCATGGCACAGCAGACGGCACGGCAAGGCGGACGGTATCGCACAGCCAACGGCACGACACGACAGACGGCACGGCACGGCAGACGGCACGGCAGACGGCATGGCACGGCAGACGCCATGGCAAGCAAGACGGCACGGCAAGGCGCACGGCACGGCACGCCTGCGCGCGCCGCGTGATGACAAGGACGTGAGGCGCGGGCAGCTACGGTGACCAGCGGCGCCGAACGGCGCCGGCTAGTCACCGTAGCTGCGACCGTGAAACGGTCGCGTAGCGGAGGTCTTACGACCAGCCGCGCGTCCGTCCGTCACCGTAGCTGCGACCGTGAAACGGTCGCGTAGCGGAGGTCTTACGACCAGCCGCGCGTCTGTCTGTCCGGAAAAAACGCGTAACACGCGTCTTTTGCGTGGTTTCGGAGCTCCGGTTTCTTCGGTTTCTCGCTAGGTCGGGTGATCGAGGCGCGTAACCGCCGGGCCAACCCGGGTTCGAATCCCGTCGCCGACTTTTTTTGTCTTGACTTTTTGTCGCACCGCACTGCACCGCATCGCATCGCATCGCATCGCATCGCATCGCATCGCATCGTATCGCATCGCATCGCATCGCATCGCATCGCACCGCACCGCACCGAACCGCACCGCACCGCACCGCACCGGGCCACACCGCACCGCACCGCACCGCACCGCACCGCACCGCACCGCACCGCACCGCACCGCACCGCACCGCACCGCACCGCACCGCATCGCGCCGCATCGTATCGCACCGCACCGCACCGCACCGCACCGCACCGCACCGCACCGCACCACACCGCACCGCACCGCACCGCACCGCACCGCACCGCACCGCACCGCACCGCACCGCACCGCACCGCACCGCACCGCACCGGCACGGCAAGGCACACGGCACGGCACGACACATGGCACGGCAAGGCACACGGCACAGCATGGCAGACGGCACAACACACAGCACGACACAACACACAGCACGGCAAGACACACGGCACGGCATGGCACACGGCATGACACGGCAGACAGCACGGCACGGCACAGCACATGGCACGGCACGGCACGGCAGACGAAACAGCGTGGCAGAGGGCACGGCACGGCAGACGGCACGGCCGGCATGGTACACGGCACGGCATGGCAGACGGCACGGCGCGGCAGACAGCAGACGGCACTGCATGGCGGACGGCATGGCATGGCAGACGGCACGGCAGCGCAAGGCAAGGCATGTCACGGCACGGCAGACGGCACGGCAGACAGCACGGCACGACGGCACAGCAGACGGTACGGCATGGCATACGGCATGGCAGACAGCGGACGACACTGCATGGCATACAGCATGGCATGGCAAGGCACACGGCACGGCACAGTGGAGGGCACGGCAAAGCACCGCACCGCGTTGCGCCGAGCATGACACATGGCACGGCAAGGCACGCAGCACAGCATGGCAGACGCCACGACAAGCAAGACGGCACGGCAAGGCACACGGCACGGCACAGCATGTGGCACGGCGAGGCAGACGGCACAGCACGGCCAACGGCACGACACGGCAGACTGCACGGCACGGCAGACGGTATGGCACAGCCAACGGCACGGCACAGCAGACGGAACAGCATGGCAGACGGATAGGCAAGGCACACGGCACGGCACAGCAGATGTCGCGGCAAGGCAGACAGCATGGCACGGCAGAATGCACGGCAGAATGCACGGCACGGCAGACGGCACAGTATGGCACGGCAAACTGCACATCAGACGGCACGGCAGACAGCAGACGGCACTGAATGACATAGGGCACGGCATGGCATGGCATGGCACGGCACACGGCACGGCACGGCAGACGGCACGGCATGGCACACGGCGCGGCAAGGCACACTGCATGGCACAGCAGACGGCACGGCAAGGCGGACGGTATCGCACAGCCAACGGCACGACACGACAGACGGCACGGCACGGCAGACGGCACGGCAGACGGCATGGCACGGCAGACGCCACGGCAAGCAAGACGGCACGGCAAGGCGCACGGCACGGCACGCCTGCGCGCGCCGCGTGATGACAAGGACGTGAGACGCGGGCAGCTACGGTGACCAGCGGCGCCGAACGGCGCCGGCTAGTCCGTCCGGAAAAAACGCGTAACACGCATCTTTTGCGTGGTTTCGGAGCTCGGGTTTCTTCGGTTTCGCGCTAGGTCGGGTGATCGAGGCGCGTAACCGGGGGGCCGACCCGGGTTCGAATCCCGTCGCCGGCTTTTTTGTCTTGATTTTTTTTCGCATCGCATCGCATCGCATCGCGCATCGAATCACACCGCACTGCACCGCACCGCACCGCACCGCACCGCACCGCACCGCACCGCACCGCACCGCACCGCACCGCACCGCACCGCACCGCACCGCACCCCCCCCCCCGCACCGCCCGCACCGCACCGCACCGCACCGCACCGCACCGCACCGCACCGCACCGCACCGCACCGCACCGCACCGCACCGCACCGCACCGCACCGCACCGCACCGCACCGCACCGCACCGCACCGCACCGCCACCGCACCGCACCGCACCGCACCGCACCGCACCGCACCGCACCGCACCGCACCGCACCGCACCGCGCCGCACCGCACCGCGCCGCACCGCGCCGCACCGCACCGCACCGCACCGCACCGCACCGCACCGCACCGCACCGCACCGCACCGCACCGCACCGCACCGCACCGCACCGCACCGCACCGCACCGCACCGGCAAGGCAAGGCACACGGCACGGCACGACACATGGCACGGCAAGACACACGGCACAGCATGGCAGACGGCACAACACACAGCACGACACAACACACAGCATGGCAAGACACACGGCACGGCATGGCACACGGCATGACACGGCAGACAGCACGGCACGGCACGGCACATGGCACGGCACGGCACGGCAGACGAAACAGCATGGCTGAGGGCACGGCACGGCAGACGGCACGGTAGCGCAAGGCAAGGCATGTCACGGCACGGCAGACGGCACGGCAGACAGCACGGCACGACGGCACAGCAGACGGTACGGCATGGCATACGGCATGGCGGACAGCGGACGACACTGCATGGCATACAGCATGGCATGGCAAGGCACGCGGCACGGCACAGTGGAGGGCACGGCAAAGCACCGCACCGCGTTGCGCCGAGCATGACACGTGGCACGGCAAGGCACGCAGCACAGCATGGCAGACAGCACGACACACGGCACAGCAAGGCACACGGCACGGCAAAACACACAGCATGCCGTTTGCGTTGTGACGGCACGGCAGACGCCACGACAAGGAAGACGGCACGGCAAGGCAGACGGCACAGCACGGCCAACGGCACGACACGGCAGACTGCACGGCACGGCAGACGGTATGGCACAGCCAACGGCACGGCACAGCAGACGGAACAGCATGGCAGACGGATAGGCAAGGCACACGGCACGGCACAGCAGATGTCGCGGCAAGGCAGACAGCATGGCACGGCAGAATGCACGGCAGAATGCACGGCACGGCAGACGGCACAGTATGGCACGGCAAA
This sequence comes from Eudorina sp. 2006-703-Eu-15, assembly GCA_003117195.1. Taxonomy (NCBI): domain Eukaryota; kingdom Viridiplantae; phylum Chlorophyta; class Chlorophyceae; order Chlamydomonadales; family Volvocaceae; genus Eudorina; species Eudorina sp. 2006-703-Eu-15. Next base: position 10,442 of record BDSI01000403.1, read on the forward strand.
CTGCACATCAGACGGCACGGCAGACGGTGCGGCACGGCATGGCAGACAACAGACGGCACTGAATGACATACGGCATGGCATGGCATGGCACGGCACACGGCACGGCACGGCAGACGGCACGGCATGGCACACGGCGCGGCAAGGCACACTGCATGGCACAGCAGACGGCACGGCAAGGCGGACGGTATCGCACAGCCAACGGCACGACACGACAGACGGCACGGCACGGCAGACGGCACGGCAGACGGCATGGCACGGCAGACGCCATGGCAAGCAAGACGGCACGGCAAGGCGCACGGCACGGCACGCCTGCGCGCGCCGCGTGATGACAAGGACGTGAGGCGCGGGCAGCTACGGTGACCAGCGGCGCCGAACGGCGCCGGCTAGTCACCGTAGCTGCGACCGTGAAACGGTCGCGTAGCGGAGGTCTTACGACCAGCCGCGCGTCCGTCCGTCACCGTAGCTGCGACCGTGAAACGGTCGCGTAGCGGAGGTCTTACGACCAGCCGCGCGTCTGTCTGTCCGGAAAAAACGCGTAACACGCGTCTTTTGCGTGGTTTCGGAGCTCCGGTTTCTTCGGTTTCTCGCTAGGTCGGGTGATCGAGGCGCGTAACCGCCGGGCCAACCCGGGTTCGAATCCCGTCGCCGACTTTTTTTGTCTTGACTTTTTGTCGCACCGCACTGCACCGCATCGCATCGCATCGCATCGCATCGCATCGCATCGCATCGTATCGCATCGCATCGCATCGCATCGCATCGCATCGCATCGCACCGCACCGCACCGAACCGCACCGCACCGCACCGCACCGGGCCACACCGCACCGCACCGCACCGCACCGCACCGCACCGCACCGCACCGCACCGCACCGCACCGCACCGCACCGCACCGCACCGCATCGCGCCGCATCGTATCGCACCGCACCGCACCGCACCGCACCGCACCGCACCGCACCGCACCGCACCGCACCGCACCGCACCGCACCGCACCGCACCGCACCGCACCGCACCGCCCCCCCCCCCCCCCCCCCCCCGCACCGCACCGCACCGCACCGCACCGCACCGCACCGGCACGGCAAGGCACACGGCACGGCACGACACATGGCACGGCAAGGCACACGGCACAGCATGGCAGACGGCACAACACACAGCACGACACAACACACAGCACGGCAAGACACACGGCACGGCATGGCACACGGCATGACACGGCAGACAGCACGGCACGGCACAGCACATGGCACGGCACGGCACGGCAGACGAAACAGCGTGGCAGAGGGCACGGCACGGCAGACGGCACGGCCGGCATGGTACACGGCACGGCATGGCAGACGGCACGGCGCGGCAGACAGCAGACGGCACTGCATGGCGGACGGCATGGCATGGCAGACGGCACGGCAGCGCAAGGCAAGGCATGTCACGGCACGGCAGACGGCACGGCAGACAGCACGGCACGACGGCACAGCAGACGGTACGGCATGGCATACGGCATGGCAGACAGCGGACGACACTGCATGGCATACAGCATGGCATGGCAAGGCACACGGCACGGCACAGTGGAGGGCACGGCAAAGCACCGCACCGCGTTGCGCCGAGCATGACACATGGCACGGCAAGGCACGCAGCACAGCATGGCAGACGCCACGACAAGCAAGACGGCACGGCAAGGCACACGGCACGGCACAGCATGTGGCACGGCGAGGCAGACGGCACAGCACGGCCAACGGCACGACACGGCAGACTGCACGGCACGGCAGACGGTATGGCACAGCCAACGGCACGGCACAGCAGACGGAACAGCATGGCAGACGGATAGGCAAGGCACACGGCACGGCACAGCAGATGTCGCGGCAAGGCAGACAGCATGGCACGGCAGAATGCACGGCAGAATGCACGGCACGGCAGACGGCACAGTATGGCACGGCAAACTGCACATCAGACGGCACGGCAGACAGCAGACGGCACTGAATGACATAGGGCACGGCATGGCATGGCATGGCACGGCACACGGCACGGCACGGCAGACGGCACGGCATGGCACACGGCGCGGCAAGGCACACTGCATGGCACAGCAGACGGCACGGCAAGGCGGACGGTATCGCACAGCCAACGGCACGACACGACAGACGGCACGGCACGGCAGACGGCACGGCAGACGGCATGGCACGGCAGACGCCACGGCAAGCAAGACGGCACGGCAAGGCGCACGGCACGGCACGCCTGCGCGCGCCGCGTGATGACAAGGACGTGAGACGCGGGCAGCTACGGTGACCAGCGGCGCCGAACGGCGCCGGCTAGTCCGTCCGGAAAAAACGCGTAACACGCATCTTTTGCGTGGTTTCGGAGCTCGGGTTTCTTCGGTTTCGCGCTAGGTCGGGTGATCGAGGCGCGTAACCGGGGGCCGACCCGGGTTCGAATCCCGTCGCCGGCTTTTTTGTCTTGATTTTTTTTCGCATCGCATCGCATCGCATCGCGCATCGAATCACACCGCACTGCACCGCACCGCACCGCACCGCACCGCACCGCACCGCACCGCACCGCACCGCACCGCACCGCACCGCACCGCACCGCACCGCACCGCACCGCACCGCACCGCACCGCACCGCACCGCACCGCACCGCACCGCACCGCACCGCACCGCACCGCACCGCACCGCACCGCACCGCACCGCACCGCACCGCACCGCACCGCACCGCACCGCACCGCACCGCACCGCACCGCACCGCACCGCACCGCACCGCGCCGCACCGCACCGCGCCGCACCGCGCCGCACCGCACCGCACCGCACCGCACCGCACCGCACCGCACCGCACCGCACCGCACCGCACCGCACCGCACCGCACCGCACCGCACCGCACCGCACCGCACCGCACCGCACCGCACCGCACCGCACCGGCAAGGCAAGGCACACGGCACGGCACGACACATGGCACGGCAAGACACACGGCACAGCATGGCAGACGGCACAACACACAGCACGACACAACACACAGCATGGCAAGACACACGGCACGGCATGGCACACGGCATGACACGGCAGACAGCACGGCACGGCACGGCACATGGCACGGCACGGCACGGCAGACGAAACAGCATGGCTGAGGGCACGGCACGGCAGACGGCACGGTAGCGCAAGGCAAGGCATGTCACGGCACGGCAGACGGCACGGCAGACAGCACGGCACGACGGCACAGCAGACGGTACGGCATGGCATACGGCATGGCGGACAGCGGACGACACTGCATGGCATACAGCATGGCATGGCAAGGCACGCGGCACGGCACAGTGGAGGGCACGGCAAAGCACCGCACCGCGTTGCGCCGAGCATGACACGTGGCACGGCAAGGCACGCAGCACAGCATGGCAGACAGCACGACACACGGCACAGCAAGGCACACGGCACGGCAAAACACACAGCATGCCGTTTGCGTTGTGACGGCACGGCAGACGCCACGACAAGGAAGACGGCACGGCAAGGCAGACGGCACAGCACGGCCAACGGCACGACACGGCAGACTGCACGGCACGGCAGACGGTATGGCACAGCCAACGGCACGGCACAGCAGACGGAACAGCATGGCAGACGGATAGGCAAGGCACACGGCACGGCACAGCAGATGTCGCGGCAAGGCAGACAGCATGGCACGGCAGAATGCACGGCAGAATGCACGGCACGGCAGACGGCACAGTATGGCACGGCAAACTGCACATCAGACGGCACGGCAGACGGTGCGGCACGGCATGGCAGACAACAGACGGCACTGAATGACATACGGCATGGCATGGCATGGCACGGCACACGGCACGGCACGGCAGACGGCACGGCATGGCACACGGCGCGGCAAGGCACACTGCATGGCACAGCAGACGGCACGGCAAGGCGGACGGTATCGCACAGCCAACGGCACGACACGACAGACGGCACGGCACGGCAGACGGCACGGCAGACGGCATGGCACGGCAGACGCCATGGCAAGCAAGACGGCACGGCAAGGCGCACGGCACGGCACGCCTGCGCGCGCCGCGTGATGACAAGGACGTGAGGCGCGGGCAGCTACGGTGACCAGCGGCGCCGAACGGCGCCGGCTAGTCCGTCCGGAAAAAACGCGTAACATGCATCTTTCGCGTGGTTTCGGAGCTCGGGTTTCTTCGGTTTCGCGCTAGGCCGGGTGATCGAGGCGCGTAACCGGGGGGCCGACCCGGGTTCGAATCCCGTCGCCGGCTTTTTTGTCTTGATTTTTTTTCGCATCGCATCGCATCGCATCGCGCATCGAATCGCACCGCACCGCACCGCACCGCACCGCACCGCACCGCACCGCACCGCACCGCACCGCACCGCACCGCACCGCACCGCACCGCACCGCACCGCACCGCACCGCACCGCACCGCACCGCACCGCACCGCACCGCACCGCACCGCACCGCACCGCACCGCACCGCACCGCACCGCACCGCACCGCACCGCACCGCACCGCACCGCACCGCACCGCACCGCACCGCACCGCACCGCACCGCACCGCACCGCACCGCACCGCACCGGCAAGGCAAGGCACACGGCATGGCACGACACATGGCACGGCAAGGCACACGGCACAGCATGGCAGACGTCACAACACACGGCACGACACAACACACAACACGGCAAGACACACGGCACGGCATGGCACACGGCATGACACGGCAGACGGCACGGCACGGCACGGCATATGGCACGGCACGGCACGGCAGACGAAACAGCATGGCAGAGGGCACGGCACGGCAGACGGCACGGCCGGCATGGTACACGGCACGGCATGGCAGACGGCACGGCACGGCAGACAGCAGACGGCACTGCATGGCGGACGGCATGGCATGGCAGACGGCACGGCAGCGCAAGGCAAGGCATGTCACGGCACGGCAGACGGCACGGCAGACAGCACGGCACGACGGCACAGCAGACGGTACGGCATGGCATACGGCATGGCAGACAGCGGACGACACTGCATGGCATACAGCATGGCATGGCAAGGCACACGGCACGGCACAGTGGAGGGCACGGCAAAGCACCGCACCGCGTTGCGCCGAGCATGACACATGGCACGGCAAGGCACGCAGCACAGCATGGCAGACGGCACAACACACGGCACAGCAAGGCACACGGCACGGCAAAACACACAGCATGCTGTTTGCGTTGTGACGGCACGGCAGACGCCACGACAAGCAAGACGGCACGGTAAGGCACACGGCACGGCACAGCATGTGGCACGGCAAGGCAGACGGCACAGCACGGCCAACGGCACGACACGGCAGACTGCACGGCACGGCAGACGGTATGGCACAGCCAACGGCACGGCACCGCGCCGCACCGCACCGCACCGCACCGCACCGCACCGCACCGCACCGCACCGCACCGCACCGCACCGCACCGCACCGCACCGCACCGCACCGCGCCGCACCGCGCCGCACCGCACCGCACCGCACCGCACCGCACCGCACCGCACCGCACCGCGCCGCACCGCACCGCACCGCACCGCACCGCACCGCACCGCCGCACCGCACCGCCGCACCGCACCGCACCGCACCGCACCGCACCGCACCGCACCGCACCGCACCGCACCGCACCGCACCGCACCGCACCGCACCGCCACCGCACCGCACCGCACCGCACCGCACCGCACCGCACCGCACCGCACCGCCACCGCACCGCACCGCACCGCACCGCACCGCACCGCGCCGCATCGCGACGCACCGCATCGCGCCGCAACGCACCATGCCGCATCGCATCGCACCGCATCGCACCGTGTCGCATCGCCACTGGAGTCATCGCACCGCACCGCGCCGCATCACACCGTGCCGCGTCACGCTACACCACACCGCACCGCATCACACGCTTTGCTCCACCGGAGTCGCCGCGGCCGCCTGAACTGCATCGCACCGCACCGCTGCGCCGCGCCCCTGTGGACCGTCGTGAAACGTCGTGAACCGTCGTGAACTGCCATTCTCGCCGCCGCCAGCTCTGCCTAAGCCGCCGCGCCCGCCATGTCCGCCCTGAGCAGGCAACCGCCAACCGCGCATAACCGAACTGAACCGAACCAAACCGAACCGACCCAGGTTGAACCGAACCGCGTCACATCCCGATTCGCTGACACTCGACTTGCACCCAATCACCACTCGTGCGGGAGTCGAACCCGCAAGTGCAGACGGTGCACTTGGCCGCACAAGTATGTCGTTAGTCATTGTTTGACCAACGCTGGCATTTAACGCCATCCAGTGGCGGTCAGATGCTTGATGGCGTCGTTCGTGTTGAATGCTGTATGCTGTCCATGCTGTATGCTGTTCATGAGCCCACACCGCTGTGGATGCTGTCGATCTGACTTGCCCCCAGCCGTTCATGTTGAATGCTGTCCATGCTGTATGCTGTCCATGCTGTATGCTGTTAATGAGCCCACACCACTATGGATGCTGTCAATTGGACTTGCCCCCAAGCCAGCGCGCTTCCAGACGTTGGGCATGCTGAAACTCGGCGGAATACCGCTGCCGAGTCTGCTCTGCGCGGGCGTTCAGCAGGCGTAGCTCGGCGGCGAGGTCGGGCTCGAGCTTTGTCGCCGTCATGAACTGCCGGATGACACGCCGTCGCTCGTCCGGGCTGGTGTACAGAGGCCGCAGGAGACGCACGTGGTCGAGGGTCTTGTACCGAGTGAGCAATACGTAGACGGTAGCACGCTTGATGCCGTTGGGCGGTGGAGCTAGGTCCACCACCCAACATTCATCCTTGAAGCTGCGGCCCTGCACGAAGAAGTCGGTGACGGCGTGGTGGTCGCCGAGCGGCATGTTGACGCGGCGCACCTCCTTGTTCGTGGTACCTACGTTGGCAGCAGGTACGACGATGGTGGCGGCCGACGACGCCCGTGGTGTGACTGCAAAGGCTCCACCGTGGGATGCGAAGTCGGACAAGCCGTGAAGCACCGTGCTGGCAAGGTGACCATTCACCGGGCGCACCAGGACGGCCGCCGGCAGATACTTCAGGCGCCGGTAGGGACCGCGGCCATCGTCCTCCGGCTCGCGGCTGTCCGTTAGGAGACCACAGCCCTCCACCTCGTTGTTGTGACAGGCACCTGCATCGGCCGTGATGGTGTCCAGCAGAATGAAGCGAGCGCCCTCGTAGTACCATGTGTCCGCTGTTGTGTGGTTGAAGGTGGCGTCCTTGATTCGCATTGCTACCGCCTGCTCGACGGCCGTGAGCGGTGGTGCTGCTGCTGCTCCACGTCGTTGCACGAGAATGTGCTCAGCGTTCCAGACAGTCAGGCGCTTGTTCTGCCGGCGTGCCTGTAGCATCATCAGGCGCGTATTCAGCGTGTGTCGGGGCTCGTTGCGTTGCAGCACCACACGTGGGCTGAGCTCGGCCAGGTCCGCCAGGTCCGTGATGGCTCGCTGGTTGAGTGCGTCCACTAGCTGTGCAACGCGTGATTCAGTCACGCGTCCGCCGCCGAACATGGACGCGAAGTCAGTCAGCTGTAACCCCGCGGGGCTGCTGTCCTGCCGCTGTTGCTTCTGCAACACGAACACCGTCGTGCTGAGTTGGCGGTACAGTGCGAAGCCGTCCAAAATACGGTTGTTGCGCTCCGGAACAGCCCGTCGGCTACGTGTAGTAGCTCCAACAGTCGTACCTTCGCCCGAATCGGAGGCGTCGCCCGCCCGTTCTGCGCTCGGCGCACATGGAACGAAGGCGGGGTTGCGCTCAACATCGGTGGCGTACCGGTAAATTGGAAGACCACCAGGCTGCGGGTGCTGAAGTGGATCTCCGATGCCGGCGGCGGCACGACCGGACAGCACGCGGCGCGCCGGGTGGTCGGGCGCGAGGTGTGGTGGTGGCTGCACGTTGGCGGTGCAGGCGTGATGAATGGCGCCGAGGTGACCCAGGCTGTTCATGCCGATCTCTTCGAGGATGACGGCTCCGTCCCCGACATTTCGCTTAACCTGCGGGGAGACAACAGGCATGTGCCAGGTGTTGGTGCTTGGCGTGTTTGTGTCGAATGTGATTGCTGTGCATTTTGCCGGCAGGCATGGCAGAGTGTTTGGGTCCAAGTCGTACGCACCTGCTGAGCAACTCGCGCGCCTCGTTTTGGTCGGTCCTTATTGCTCCCGTTCGCCGCGATACCGAACATTGCATGTGTAGACAGGCTGCGATGGACAGGTGTGTTGAAGACGGTTGCGGCCGTCCATGCGTATGCACAGGTGGCGACCCACTCCGGACAACCGTGCTGATAGGTATGCCACAACAAGGCATGCGCAAACTGGGTCTTGCCGGTTCCCGGGCGGCCAAGTACCAGCATTTGTGGAGGCGGGCCGGGGTCAGGCTCCCCACGTCGCTCGAAGTACCGTGCGATGAGCATGAACGGCACGGCTTGGTCAGGTGCGAGCGTGAAGATCTCGATGGTGTCGTCGATACTCGGCGGCTGCAGCAGGGGGACGTACGTCGGTACGGTTACCTGTGTCGTCTGCTGTGGTGCATCCGTCGAATACACCAGCGCAACCAAGGGACCGCCCGCAGTCCGGTGCAGCCGCAGCCAACGCTTCCCGTCTGTCGCGTCGGCGGGGCTGTCATTATCGTCATTGGTCTCTACGTCCAGGTTGTCTGCTGCCGTAACGAGGTAGCGCTTCAGGCGGACGTTAGCTTCCGTCAGAAGAGGCACATCTGCCGCCCGAACACGACGAACAAACGGACTGGTGCCCGCGCCAAGCGCATCAGGCAACTCGACCGCTCGGCAACGACGGGCGGCACCGTACGCATACAGGCCTGCGACGGTCGTCCTGTCGTACAAGTCCGTTAGAGCGATGCTGGCAAGCTCCACGCCGGCCGTGGGATTGCCCTGACCAGGCACGAATTCGTACCGTTCGACCTGGTCGTCCCTGGGGCCCTCAGTCTGAGGGTCGGGTTCGAAATGCCCACGTGCAGCCTCCACGTCATCCTCTGCGTCCTCGCTGGAACTGCAGTCCGTGTCCAGAAGGTCGGTGGCTGCGGCAGCCGCTCGTTGTTGACGACGCCACTGGTTGTACTCCGCCTGACGCCGGGCTTTGGCAGCGTGCTCCTCTTCGACGTTATCGAGAAGGACAGTAACGCAGGCCAAGTATGCTCGGCCTGCCTCCGTCGTGCTGAGCTCCGCCCACCACGCGTCGTACGCCTCCTTCACTGTCAAGCCGGCGGGCACTGGATGCCCGCGATGCGCTTTGAAGGTGCCCAGCACGAACGCATAATACTGCGTCGCGGCAGCGGCGTTGCTGTCTTGGCGAGGGCGACGGGGCAGCGGCCCACCCAACAGAATGTACTTGGGCCGCCGCAGACGACGCATAATATGCGTGAGATACAACGGATGCGACGGATGGAAGGCCACCTTTGCAGGAGGGACAGTTGCCGTGTAGGTCGTCGGCAGCTGCTGTGCAGCGGTCGCTTCCGCTGCGGTGTCACTAGGTGCACCGGCAGCTGTGTTAGACGACCCAGCGCCCATTGCATCTGTCCCGGCTGCAGGAGCAGTGTCAGTGGCCGTCTTGCGCTTCCGGCGGCTGCTAGCGGCCGCGGTGTCACTAGGTGCACCGGCAGCTGTGTTAGACGGCCCAGCGCCCGCTGCATCTGTCCCGGCTGCAGGAGCAGTGTCAGCGGCCGTCTTGCGCTTCCGGCGGCTGCTAGCGGCCGCCAAGATGTCGACGCTAAGGGTCTTCGCATGAGGATGCTGCGCCGGGCTCACACGTGCGACCTCGTAGTTGGAGAGCAGCGTATACACGCTGCAGTCCATACCGTTCAGCTCTGTCCCGCGCTGCACGTAGTTCTGCACGGTGTCGGAAAGGGTGAAGCCACCGCGGTCCCCGACCTCCACGAAATGCACGCCCACGGCCGCGTCTTCGGGCTCCACCGCCGAGCTTTCCGCCAACGCAGTGAAAGCACCCACCGGCAAGTAGGCACGGTCGAAGGACGCCTCGAACGTCGAGTAACCGGCCAGCTTGAATGCAATCAGCGCCATCCCCGCTGTGATAGTGGCCGTCATGCGATGTACCGCCGAACAGATATTGCCAAACGCGGTGGGACCGTCTTCCGTGACTGGCGTGTGCCCACCGGTTATGAGGAAGTCCTGGACACGGGCCATAGCGGAGCACGTCAGATGCGCCTGGCTGCGCTCCAGCGTCTTCACCGTGTACTTCGTGCTGTAATAAGCAGCCTTGCGAGCACAATCTTTCGCGGGCTGCAGCAGCGAGCAGCCTGCACTATCTGCAGCGGGCTGCGTGAGCTGCTCCTGCACTTCTGCCGTGTAGTCGCGGTCCACCTCACACGCCAGAGAGAACAGCTGGTTGCAGCCGAAAGCCAGCGCCGCTGCTGGGAAATGCGGCACCAGGTTCGGCGCCAGACGAGGCAGCAGGAACAGCCCTCCCGCGCCGATCCACTGGAACGCCGTCCGAATCAGACGCGGGAACTGCATACCGCAACTGTCGTCCGTGCCGCGACAACCATGCCGCTTGCAGGTGCTGTTGTGTGAGTGGGTGAGAGTGCTCCGAATGACGACGGCGTGATGTGCACGGCAGGCGGCATGCCGGGGCGGCGGCGGAAGACCGCCGCCCGCACATCCAGCCAGGATCCCGAAGTCATAGGCGGCGGGCGGGCACTGGCTGTCCACGGGTGGCGGAGCGCGCCCTTGCTCACGTGCGTCGTCATCCGTCATGCCGAACACATGCCGCTCCGAATGTCGACCCGGATCGTAGTACGGTGACGGATACCACATCGCACACAGAGCGTGCGCCAGCGCCAGTGCGCGGCAGTTGGGCCCGCTGAACAGCGCCTGCAGTCGCTCTGCCGCAAAAGTTGCGACGTGCGCGATCCCGTGCAGGTGCAGCGCCAAGCGGCCGCTCTGCTCCACCTTCACTGCAACCTCAAACGTGACCCCACAGAAGCAGTTCGGATTTGTCTGCTGCTTGGCGCCAGGCGCAAACCCGAAGAGCTGTTCCACCAGCACCTCCTTCGTAGCCGCGAGTAGCGCAGCACAGCTGTGGGGGTCGTCTCGTACCCGCCGCCATTTCTCGACCGTACTGGGCACATGTGTCGGCCGACCATTGTCGTCAAAGTCGACGAGCTGACCGGAAGCAACCACGGCGCATGCAGCGTGCATGTCCGCCGGGTTCAAATTGAAGAAAAGCGGCGGCCAGCCAATGGTCATGCCCGCAGCGCGCATGGTGGCCTTCGCGCCGTTGTAATATGCGTCCGTCAGATCTATCCGCAAGGTGCCCAGCCGCGCGCCCTCCACAAGCGACCGCACCAGGGGTGACTGCTGATTGAGCAGCAGACGCCGCTGAGGGTGACGGAACGGCAGCGCCAAGATATCGGCCATGGCCCGTACGACGTCTCGAGGCACGCGTGCCGCTGGCTCACCCAAGCTCGGCTGCAAATTCATGGCCACGCCCACCTGCGCCATGCACTGTTGCCGCACCAAGATGTCGTACATGCGCGCCAGGAGCATCAGGTTGCCGCTGAATTGCATCCGTGGCACTCGCCGCACCAAGTGCCGGCAATACGCAGCGAACGACATGTTGGCTGGCCGCTGCCCTGACAACCCGAACGGGAAAGCTGCCGGAAAGCTGACGTTGAGAATAGCCGGGTGACGGTCGTTCAAGACGGGCGCGTCACGACCACCGGTCGCGAACGCCAACCGCGCACGGCCTGTGAGCAAGTCATCCACGACGCTGGGCCTGGTGTCAAACTCGCTGCCATCTTCCGGTACAGTAGAAGGCTGCGGAAGAACGACCTCCAGCTCCTCCAGAGTGCCAAGTTCGGCGTCATCTGTGACAATGAACAAGCATGGATACAGCAAACACTGTCTGACCATTGACATATAAACTGAATATTGCGACAATGACTGATCCATCAAATTAGTGTAAACTTAGCATCGGAACCGCCTGACGCGACGAACGACAACCTAATATAACTTACCCGGCATGTGTACGGCGTCTGATGGCTGCCGTACGACTGCCACGAGCGGACTTGTCATCTGTTGCCCGTCACGATCTGGCGGAAAAGCAGCAAATGTGACCCGACGAAATGACTACAGTATATTTGTGACACCGCGAAGAAAGTCGAGTATCAAAACACGCAACCCAACACCATTAGCGATTACCCTCGTGCACACCTGCAGTTGCGGGCGTTGTCGTAGCGACCGCCATGGCTTCGTCCGCATCGCTAGAAGACTCCGATGGCACTACATGCGAACACGGCGGCAAGCAACAAACAATAAACAAGTACGTATTACACAACATAATTGAACTGGATTCCTCAGTGACGCACAACAGATTCACCTAACCAACTTAATTGATGTGAAAACGGAAACATACCTTCATCGTCGCCGACAACTATGCCTCGTCCGGCAGCCGCTTCTATCGTCTCCTGCAACTGCCGTACACCGGCTGTACCGGTGCGGTCATGCAGGAACGTCGTACGCAGCACGTTCGCCACCTCGGGATCTGTCGGTCCAATGGCGGAATGTAACAATGCGTCCGGCACAGTCGCCGCACAGCCCATCCGCTCGTACTCCGACAACGCGTCCTCGTCCACAGCAAGCTCGTCCTCCTCATTATGCTGCAAGAAGCGAACCCACGCCACGATGACCGCGCCCCGCACTTTAAGACCCGGTGCCCTCCGAACACGCTCCAGCAGCTCCTGGCGATTGCGCACTTGGTCGACGCAGACGATCGTAATGTTGCCCGCCAAATCATCGACACGAACGGGGAGCACCCCTCGTAACATGTTCGGGTCGGGATTGACGATGGCGATGCCGTGCGACCGTACGGCACGTGGGAATACCTCGGGAGGCCGGTCCGGCAGGTGCAAAATAAGCACCTGCTGAACGATACGTCCACGGCCGATCACCTGCCCCTCGAGGAAAGTTGGCGTGGGCAACGGATCGCCCAAGTGGTTGACGCGTGGCACATCTCCCGGATCAAGGCGCGCCAACGCAGCTTCCGGTACACGGCGTGCTGCAAAAAAAAAACAGATAAACAGCACACAACGTACATGTCAATTCACCGGAATGCACACTCGACACAGCAAAGGCAAATAACAATATTGACACACGAATCCCAAAGCAAAAAAAGTACACGCAAATCACCATACCTTCCAGTGCCTGCTTGCAGTCATTGCAGACACAAATCTGATCCGGCTGGCCATCACCGCACACCATCGTACGGTTTGGTAGATCCCGTTCCAGCCGCATGCAAAACGGCACCTCCACACAAGCCGGATCGTCGGAACAGGCCCTTGGCTGTACACGCGGCGGATAAGGCCGCAAGTCCGGCGGCACCTCCTCCGGACGCGGCTCAGGTGCAGCCGACTGAGCAGCCTCTTCTGCCTCGTTGTCCGTGTTGTCCGCATCCCCTTCGCCGTCTCCACCCGCGATATCATCGATCACTGCAGCTGGATCGCCGCTGGACCGGTCAGGCTGTTTGGCACGGTACCGAAACGGAAGTACGGGATCTGGTGCTGGAGGCGCGTAGCCTGCGGAGTACATGCCATCCGCCGCCACGCTAACGTGCGTGCATGCCGCGGCACGGCAGCCGTACACATCACGTCAGCCCGTAGGATGTCCACATTTGGGATCTCGGCCCACGCATGCAACCCCGAATCGTCCACGAACACTGCTCCGAACAGACGGCGCACACACGAGACGGCATGCGCCGGCGAAGAGCAGCCGCCATGCTGGATGCGACCTCCAACTGCTTTTCGTACGGCACATGCCGTTCAGCTGTTAGCTGCCCGTCCGGCAAATCCTGCACGCGCCCCTCCGGCAATGCTGAAAGGAAATTCGGCAACGTGTCCTGCTGATGCTCGGCGCTGTACAGAAAATCAAAGCGTAACAGACGACGCAGACGGTCCACCAGGCTGTCCCCGGCAGCGCGCTGATTCTGCTGCTGTTCCTCCTCCCTCTCGTGAGCACGCGCGCTCTATGAGCTGCTGCGTTCCGCCGCTGCTCCTCGCTCGATACACTGAATCGGCGCGAGCGGCGGCATGTTGCTCAGCATCCCGCCGCTGCTCCTCCGCTCGATACTCCGGATCGGCACGAGCGGCGGCATGTTGCTCAGCGTTCCGTCGCTGCTCCTCCGCTCGATACTCCGGATCGGCACGAGCGGCGGCATGTTGCTCAGCGTTCCGTCGCTGCTCCTCCGCTCGATGCTCTGGATCGGCACGAGCGGCGGCATGCTGCTCAGCGTTCCGCCGCTGCTCCTCCGCTCGATACTCCGGATCGGCACGCCGCAGCCGTTTACGTGCTGCATCTTCCTGTACACCACCAGTACCAAGCGGAACGGTCCTCTTCACCAAAAAGCCGTCCGCTAACCCACCCAAACGCCCCAAACCGCGGGCACTAGACAACGGCTGTTTATTACCAGCACGGTCTGACATTTATGACTGATAACTGAACTGATGATAACGAACAAACTATAAGAAGCTTGTGATTTATTGATTACAAACATCTAACATAAATCTCAGAAATCCGGCACACAGCAACAAACAACGCTGTACGATCCAGACACCGTGAATGTTCAACGTTGTTCCCCGTTATGCTCGACCATATGCATAACAATAACAGAATATTTCAGCAACCCACCCAGCTCAACAAAGCGACAACTGACCACGAGCGACCACGGGCCGGCTGCGCTCGACCGCGCCGCGCACCGGGCGTGAGACGCGGGCAGCTACGGTGACCAGCGGCGCCGAACGGCGCCGGCTAGTCACCGTAGCTGCGACGTGAAACGGTCGCGTAGCGGAGGTCTTACGACCAGCCGCGCGTCCGTCTGTCCGTCCGTCCGTCCGGAAAAAACGCGTAACACGCGTCTTTTGCGTGGTTTCGGAGCTCGGGTTTCCGCGGTTTCGCGCTAGGTCGGGTCGTCGCGGTGCGTAACTCCGCGTAACCGACGGGCCGACCCGGGTTCGAATCCCGTCGCCGACTTTTTTTGTCTTGACTTTTTGTCGCACCGCACCGCACCGCATCGCATCGCATCGCATCGCATCGCATCGCATCGCATCGCATCGCATCGCATCGCATCGCATCGCATCGCATCGCATCGCATCGCACCGCACCGCACCGCACCGCACCGCACCGCACCGCACCGCACCGCACCGCACCGCACCGCACCGCACCGCACCGCACCGCACCGCACCGCACCGCACCGCACTGCACCGCACTGCACCGCACCGCACCGCATCGCATCGCATCGCATCGCATCGCATCACATCACACCGCACCGCACCGCACCGCACCGCACCGCACCGCACCGCACCGCACCGCACCGCACCGCACCGCACCGCACGCACCGCACCGCACCGCACCGCACCGCACCGCACCGCACCGCACGACACACGGCACGACACACCGCACCGCACCGCGCCGCGCCGCACCGCACCGCACCGCACCGCACCGCACCGCACCGCACACGGCACGGCACGGCAAGACACACGGTGCTGCACAACACACAGGACGGCACGACACACTGCACGGCACGGCAGACGGCACGACAGATGGCACGGCGTGGCACACGGCACGGCACTATACACGGCATGGCATGACACATGGCACGGCAAGGCACACGGCACAGCATGGCAAACGCACGACACACGGCACGGCAAAACACACGGCGCTGCACAACACACAGCACGGCATGACACACTGCACGGCACGGCAGACGGCACGACAGATGGCACGGCGTGGCACAGGGCACGGCACTGCAAACTGCACATCCGACAGCACGACACGGCACGGCACGGCACGGCACATCGCACCTCATCATCGTACAGCATCACACTTCATCATACTTCATCGCACTTCATCGCACCTCGCCGCACCGGGCCGCACCGCACCGCACCGCACCGCACCTCACCTCACCGCACCGCACCGCACCGCACCGCACCGCACCGCACTGCACCGCACCGCACCGCACCGCACCGCACCGCACCGCACCGCACCGTACCGCACCGCACCGCACCGCACCGCACCGCACGCACCGCACCGCACCGCCACTGCACCGCACCGCACCGCACCGCACCGGGTGCACCGCACCTCACCGGCAAGGCAAGGCAAGGCACACGGCACGGCACGACACATGGCACGGCAAGGCACACGGCACAGCATGGCAGACGGCACAACACACAGCACGACACAACACACAGCACGGCAAGACACACGGCACGGCATGGCAGACGGCATGACACGGCAGACAGCACGGCACGGCACGGCGCATGGCACGGCACGGCACGGCAGACGAAACGGCATGGCAGAGGGCACGGCACGGCAGACGGCACGGCCGGCATGGTACACGGCACGGCATGGCAGACGGCACGGCACGGCAGACAGCAGACGGCACTGCATGGCGGACGGCATGGCATGGCAGACGGCACGGCAGCGCAAGGCAAGGCATGTCACGGCACGCAGACAGCACGGCACGACGCACAGCAGACGGCGGCATGGCATACGCATGGCAGACAGCGGACGACACTGCTTGGCATACAGCATGGCATGGCAAGGCACACGGCGCGGCACAGTGGAGGGCACGGCAAAGCACCGCACCGCGTTGCGCCGAGCATGACACATGGCACGGCAAGGCACGCAGCACAGCATGGCAGACGGCACGACACACGGCACAGCAACGCACACGGCAACGCAACGCACCCGTGACGCGACGCACCGTGCCGCATCGTAACACACCGCGTCGCACCGCACCGCACCGAATCGCCACCAGAGTCACTGCACCGCGGCGCCGCCGCACACCACCGCGCGCGCCCGAATCACATTGAACTGAATCGAACCGAACCGTCATGAACCGACATAGGCCGTCATGAAACATCGCGAACCATCATGAAAGGCCGTGAACCAACGTGAATCGCCACACTCGCCGCACCAGCACAGCCTCAGCCACCACAACCACCATGTTCGTCATGCACGGGCATGACCGAGGGCGCGAGAGCGAAGTGAGCGCGCCCGAGGGAGTGCCGGATACACAACACGCTGACTGCATGGTCCTATCAATACAGCCGTCATTACCATCGCGCGTGCTTGACGTGTGCAAGCATGAACCGGCATGAACGGGCACCGGGGTCGGATTCGCCATGACGCAAAGCAGGCACGGCACGGCATAAGGCACGCGCCGCAGACGGCACGGCACGGCATGGCCGACAGCACAGCACAGCACGGCACGGCATGTCCGCCTGAGCAGGCAACCGCCAACCGCATATAACCAAACTGAACCGGACCAAACCGAACCGAACCGGGCTGAACCAGACCGCGTCACATCCCGTTTCGCCAGGATCGCCAGACACTCGACTTGCACCCAATCATCACTCGTGCGGAGTCGAACCCGCAAGTGCAGACGGTGCACTTGCACCGCACACGCACGGCACGGCACTATACACGGCATGGCATGACACATGGCACGGCAAGGCACACGGCACAGCATGGCAAACGGCACGACACACGGCACGGCAAAACACACGGCGCTGCACAACACACAGCACGGCATGACACACTGCACGGCACGGCAGACGCACGACAGATGGCACGGCGTGGCACAGGGCACGGCACTGCAAACTGCACATCCGACAGCACAACACGGCACGCACGGCACGGCACATCGCACTCATCATCGTACAGCATCACACTTCATCATACTTCATCGCACTTCATCGCACCTCGCCGCACGGGCCGCACCGCATCACCGCACCG
>BDSI01000404.1:0-28075 GCA_003117195.1 Eudorina sp. 2006-703-Eu-15
CAGCGTATCTGCCCGCCGAAGGTGTCCGCCATGAGCAATGCTCTGAGCCGTGCTCTGCTGGCGCTGTGACCTTGGATGACCAGCGCAAGCACGGTCTGCCTGCGTGAGGGTCATGGCAGAAAGGAGGGAATCAAAGCAAGCACGAACAGGAGCAAACGTGGGTAGTGTACGGTCAAGATTGTCCGAGTTTGGATGCATAGGTGTTAACCCAGATGCGCGAACGGAAGCTGAGCTGTCCTGACGGCGGCCGGGCTATGCTGACGGCGCCGGCTGTGCTGACGCGGCGGGCTGTGCTGAGGCGGCCGGGGCGCTGCTGACGGCGGCCGGCTGTGCTGACGGCGGCCGGGGGCTGTGCTGACGGCGGCGGGGCTGTGCTCACGGCGGGGCTGTGGCTGACGGCGGCCGGCTGAAATGTGGCCGACGGCTGAGCTGTATTGACGGCGGAGCTGTGCATGCTGGTGGCGGAGATGCGCGGATGTCGCGATCTAGTTTCCAGCAGGGCCGATGCTGACCTGCGCGGAGGGTACGTGGCCAAGCAAAACCAAACGCGCGCTTACTTACGACGGGATCGAGAGATGCACACGACGGAAGATGTGCAGGCAGCAGTCAAGCGGACAAGCGGAAATATGTAGGCCGAAACCGCGTGTGTGCTCAACGTCGTAAATGAGTGACCTCGCCAGTCGTTGGTCAACGCAAGTGGCGTCATTCGACTGCTGTGAGCCCGCGATGGAGATCGCTCCGTGGGTCCATCACGTACTATCTTGCCTAGGCTCATGATCAGGGCGTCCGTCAAAACAGGGCGGTGCGCCACCGTGCGTACCTGGCAGCTCAGACGCGCCCGCACTGCTCGAAGCCCCGACCAAGGCCCAGCTTCAAGTCCAGCGTATCTGCCCGCCGAAGGTGTCCGCGCCATGACGCAATGCTCTGAGCCGTGCTCTGCTGGCGCTGTGACCTTGATGACCAGCGCAAGCAGGGTCCGCCTGCGTGAGGGTCATGGCAGAAAGGAGGGAATTAAAGCAAGCACGAACAGGAGCAAACGTGGGTAGTGTACGGTCAAGATTGTCCGAGTTTGGATGCATAGGTGTTAACCAGATGCGCGAACGAAGCTGAGCTGTCCTGACGGCGGCCGGGCTGTGCTGACGGCGGCCGGGGCTGTGCTGACGGGGCCGGGCTGTGCTGACGGCTGCTGGACGGCGGCGCGGGCTGTGCTGACGGCCGGCTGTGGCTGACGGCGGCCGGGCTGTGCTGAAATGGCCGACGGCTGAGCTGTATTGACGGCGGAGCTGTGCATGCTGGTGGCGGAGATGCGCGGATGTCGCCGATCTAGTTTCCAGCAGGGCGATGCTGACCTGCGCGAGGGTACGTGCCAAGCAAAACAAACGCGCGCTTACTTACGACGGGATCGAGAGATGCACACGACGGAAGATGTGCAGGCAGCAGTCAAGCGGACAGCGGAAATATGTAGGCCGAAACCGCGTGTGTGCTCAACGTCGTAAATGAGTGACCTCGCCAGTCGTTGGTCAACGCAAGTGGCGTCATTCGACTGCTGTGACGCCCGCGATGGAGATCGCTCCGTGGGTCCATCACGTACTTCTTGCCTAGCCTCATGATCAGGGCGTCCGTCAAAACAGGGCGGTGCGCCACCCGTGCGTACCTGGCAGCTCAGACGCGCCCGCACTGCTCGAAGCCCCCGACCAAGGCCCAGCTTCAAGTCCAGCGTATCTGCCGCCGAAGGTGTCCGCCATGACGCAATGCTCTGAGCCGTGCTCTGCTGGCGCTGTGACCTTGGATGACCAGCGCAAGCAGGGTCCGCCTGCGTGAGGGTCATGGCAGAAAGGAGGGAATTAAAGCAAGCACGAACAGGAGCAAACGTGGTAGTGTACGGTCAAGATTGTCCGAGTTTGGATGCATAGGTGTTAACCCAGATGCGCGAAGAAGCTGAGCTGTCCTGACGGCGGCCGGGCTGTGCTTGACGGCGGCCGGGCTGGCTGACGGCGGCCGGGCTGTGCTGACGGCGGCGGGCGATGCTGACGCGGCCGGCGGCTGACGGCGGCCGGGCTGTGCTGGCGCGGCCGGGCGTGTGCTGACGGGCGGCCGGGGCTGTGGCTCACGGCGGCGGGCTGGAATGTGCGACGCTGAGCTGTATTGACGGCGAGGGGTGGCATGTGTGGTGGCGAGATGCGGGATGTCGCCGATCTACGTTTCGCAGCAGGGCCGATGCTGACCTGCGCGAGGGTACGTGCCAAGCAAAACCAAACGCGCGCTTACTTACGACGGGATCGAGAGATGCACACGACGGAAGATGTGCAGGCAGCAGTCAAGCGGACAAGCGGAAATATGTAGGCCGAAAACCGCGTGTGTGCTCGACGTCGTAAATGAGTGACTCGCCAGTCGTTGGTCAACCGCAAGTGGCGTCATTCGCTGCTGTGACGCCCGCGATGGAGATCGCTCCGTGGGTCCATCACGTACTTCTTGCCGAGCCTCATGATCAGGGCGTCCGTCAAAACAGGGCGGTGCGCCACCCGTGCGTACCTGGCAGCTCAGACGCGCCCGCACTGCTCCGAAGCCCCGACCAAGGCCCCAGCTTCAAGTCCAGCGTATCTGCCCGCCGAAGGTGGCCCATGACGCAATGCTCTGAGGCCGTGCTCTGCTGGCGCTGTGACCTTGGATGACCAGCGCAAGCAGGGTCCGCCTGCGTGAGGGTCATGGCAGAAAGGAGGGAATCAAAGCAAGCACGAACAGGAGCAAACGTGGGTAGTGTACGCGGTCAAGATTGTCCGAGTTGGATGCATAGGTGTTAACCCAGATGCGCGAACGGAAGCTGAGCTGTCCTGACGCGCGGCGGGCCTGGCTGTGCGCCGGGCTGTGCTGACATGCTGAACGGGCGGGCCGGGCTGTGCTGACGGCGGCCGGCTGCTGTGCTGACGGCGGCCGGGCTGTGCTGACGGCGGCCGGCTGTGGCGGCTGTGCTCACGGCGGCCGGGCTGGAATGTGCCGACGGCTGAGCTGTATTGACGGCGGAGCTGTGCATGCTGGTGGCGGAGATGCGCGGATGTCGCCGATCTAGTTTCCAGCAGGGCCGATGCTGACCTGCGCGGAGGGTACGTGCCAAGCAAAACCAAACGCGGCTTACTTACGACGGGATCGAGAGATGCACACGACGGAAGATGTGCAGGCAGCAGTCAAAGCGGACAAGCGGAAATATGTAGGCCGAAACCGCGTGTGTGCTCGACGTCGTAAATGAGTGACCTCGCCAGTCGTTGGTCAACGCAAGTGGCGTCATTCGACTGCTGTGACGCCCGCGATGGAGATCGCTCCGTGGGTCCATCACGGTACTTCTTGCCGAGCCTCATGATCAGGGCGTCCGTCAAAACACAGGGCGGTGCGCCACCCGTGCGTACCTGGCAGCTCAGACGCGCCCGCACTGCTCCGAAGCCCCGACCAAAGGCCCAGCTTCTAGTCCAGCGTATCTGCCCGCCGAAGGTGTCCGCCATGACGCAATGCTCTGAGCCGTGCTCTGCTGGCGCTGTGACGCTTGGATGACCAGCGCAAGCAGGTCTGCCTGCGTGAGGGTCATGGAGAAAGGGAGGAATCAAAGCAAGCACGAACAGGAGCAACACGTGGTAGTGTACGGTCAAGATTGTCCGAGTTTGGATGCATAGGTGTTAACCCAGATGCGCGCGAACGGAAGCTGAGCTGTCCTGACGGCGGCCGGGCTATGCTGACGGCGGCCGGGCTGTGCTGACGGCGGCCGGCGATGCTGACTGTGCTGACGGCGGCCGGGCTGTGCTGACGCGGCCGGGCTGTGCTCACGGCGGCCGGGGTGCTGACGGCGGCCGGGCTGGAATGTGCCGACGGCTGAGCTGTATTGACGGCGGAGCTGTGCATGCTGGTGGCGGAGATGCGCGGATGTCGCCGATCTAGTTTCCAGCAGGGCCGATGCTGACCTGCGCGGAGGGTACGTGCCAAGCAAAACCAAACGCCGCGCTTACTTACGACGGGATCGAGAGATGCACACGACGGAAGATGTGCAGGCAGCAGTCAAGCGGACAAGCGGAAATATGTAGGCCGAAACCGCGTGTGTGCTCAACGTCGTAAATGAGTGACCTCGCCAGTCGTTGGTCAACGCAAGTGGCGTCATTCGACTGCTGTGACGCCCGCGATGGAGATCGCTCCGTGGGTCCATCACGTACTTCTTGCCTAGCCTCATGATCAGGGCGTCCGTCAAAACAGGGCGGTGCGCCACCCGTGCGTACCTGGCAGCTCAGACGCGCCGCACTGCTCCGAAGCCCCGACCAAGGCCCAGCTTCAAGTCCAGCGTATCTGCCCGCCGAAGGTGTCCGCCATGACGCAATGCTCTGAGCCGTGCTCTGCTGGCGCTGTGACCTTGGATGACCAGCGCAAGCAGGGTCCGCCTGCGTGAGGGTCATGGCAGAAAGGAGGGAATTAAAGCAAGCACGAACAGGAGCAAACGTGGGTAGTGTACGGTCAAGATTGTCCGAGTTTGGATGCATAGGTGTTAACCAGATGCGCGAACGGAGCTGAGCTGTCCTGAGCTGAGCTGGCTGTGCTGACGGCGGCCGGCTGACGGCGGCCGGGCTGTGCTGACGGCGGCCGGGCTGTGCTGACGGCGGCCGGGCTGTGCTGACGGCGGCGGGCTGGCTGACGGCGGCCGGGCTGGAATGTGCCGACGGCTGAGCTGTATTGACGGCGGAGCTGTGCATGCTGGTGGCGGAGATGCGCGGATGTCGCCGATCTAGTTTCCAGCAGGGCCGATGCTGACCTGCGCGGAGGGTACGTGCCAAGCAAAACCAAACGCGCGCTTACTTACGACGGGATCGAGAGATGCACACGACGGAAGATGTGCAGGCAGCAGTCAAGCGGACAAGCGGAAATATGTAGGCCGAAACCGCGTGTGTGCTCAACGTCGTAAATGAGTGACCTCGCCAGTCGTTGGTCAACGCAAGTGGCGTCATTCGACTGCTGTGACGCCCGCGATGGAGATCGCTCCGTGGGTCCATCACGTACTTCTTGCCTAGCCTCATGATCAGGGCGTCCGTCAAAACAGGGCGGTGCGCCACCCGTGCGTACCTGGCAGCTCAGACGCGCCCGCACTGCTCCGAAGCCCCGACCAAGGCCCAGCTTCAAGTCCAGCGTATCTGCCCGCCGAAGGTGTCCGCCATGACGCAATGCTCTGAGCCGTGCTCTGCTGGCGCTGTGACCTTGGATGACCAGCGCAAGCAGGGTCCGCCTGCGTGAGGGTCATGGCAGAAAGGAGGGAATTAAAGCAAGCACGAACAGGAGCAAACGTGGGTAGTGTACGGTCAAGATTGTCGAGTTTGATGCATATGTGTTAACCGGATGCGAACGGAAGCGCTGTCCTGACGGCGGCCGGGCTGTGCTGACGGCGCCGGGCTGTGCTGACTGCTGACGGCGGCCGGGCGATGCTGACGGCGGCCGGGCTGTGCTGACGCGGCCGGGCTGTGCTGACGGCGGCCGGGCTGTGCTCACGGCGGCCGGGCTGTGCTGACGGCGGCCGGGCTGGAATGTGCGACGGCTGAGCTGTATTGACGGCGGAGCTGTGCATGCTGGTGGCGGAGATGCGCGATGTCGCCGATCTAGTTTCCAGCAGGGCCGATGCTGACCTGCGCCGGGTACGTGCCAAGCAAAACCAAACGCCGCGCTTACGACGGGATCGAGAGATGCACACGACGGAAGATGTGCAGGCAGCAGTCAAGCGGACAAGCGGAAATATGTAGGCCGAAACCGCGTGTGTGCCTCAACGTCGTAAATGAGTGACCTCGCCAGTCGTTGGTCAACGCAAGTGGCGTCATTCGACTGCTGTGACGCCCGCGATGGAGATCGCTCCGTGGGTCCATCACGTACTTCTTGCCGAGCCTCATGATCAGGGCGTCCGTCAAAACAGGCGGTGCGCCACCCGTGCGTACCTGGCAGCTCAGACGCGCCCGCACTGCTCCGAAGCCCCGACCAAGGCCCAGCTTCAGTCCAGCGTATCTGCCCGCCGAAGGTGTCCGCCATGACGCAATGCTCTGAGCCGTGCTCTGCTGGCGCTGTGACCTTGGATGACCAGCGCAAGCAGGGTCCGCCTGCGTGAGGGTCATGGCAGAAAGGAGGAATCAAAGCAAGCACGAACAGGAGCAAACGTGGGTAGTGTACGGTCAAGATTGTCCGAGTTTGGATGCATAGGTGTTAACCCAGATGCGCGAACGGAAGCTGAGCTGGACGGGCTGATGAACGGCGGCCGGGCTGGCTGACGGCGGCCGGGCTGTGCTGACGGCGGCCGCTGTGCTGACGGCGGCCGGGCTGTGCTGACGGCGGCCGGCTGTGCGGGGCTGTGCTGACGGCGCGGGCTGGAATGTGCCGACGGCTGAGCTGTATTGACGGCGGAGCTGTGCATGCTGGTGGCGGAGATGCGCGATGTCGCCGATCTAGTTTCCAGCAGGGCCGATGCTGACCTGCGCGGAGGTACGTGCCAAGCAAAACCAAACGCGCGCTTACTTACGACGGGATCGAGAGATGCACACGACGGAAGATGTGCAGGCAGCAGTCAAGCGGACAAGCGGAAATATGTAGGCCGAAACCGCGTGTGTGCTCGACGTCGTAAATGAGTGACCTCGCCAGTCGTTGGTCAACGCAAGTGGCGTCATTCGACTGCTGTGACGCCCCGATGGAGATCGCTCCGTGGGTCCATCACGTACTTCTTGCCGAGCCTCATGATCAGGGCGTCCGTCAAAACAGGGGGTGCGCCACCCGTGCGTACCTGGCAGCTCAGACGCGCCCGCACTGCTCCGAAGCCCCGACCAAGGCCCAGCTTCAAGTCCAGCGTATCTGCCCGCCGAAGGTGTCCGCCATGACGCAATGCTCTGAGCCGTGCTCTGCTGGCGCTGTGACCTTGGATGACCAGCGCAAGCAGGGTCGCCTGCGTGAGGGTCATGGCAGAAAGGAGGGAATCAAAGCAAGCACGAACAGGAGCAAACGTGGGTAGTGTACGGTCAAGATTGTCCGAGTTTGGATGCATAGGTGTTAACCCAGATGCGCGAACGGAAGCTGAGCTGTCCTGACGGCGGCCGGGCGGCTGACGGCGGCGGGCTGTGCTGACGCGGCCGGGCTGTGCTGACGGCGGCCGGGCGGCTGACGGCGGCGCGGGCTGTGCTGACGGCGGCCGGGCTGGCTGACGGCGGCGGCTGTGCTGGCGGCGCGCGGCTGTGCTGACGGCGGCCGGCTGGAATGTGCCGACGGCTGAGCTGTATTGACGGCGGAGCTGTGCATGCTGGTGGCGGAGATGCGCGGATGTCGCCGATCTAGTTTCCAGCAGGGCCGATGCTGACCTGCGCGGAGGGTACGTGCCAAGCAAAACCAAACGCGCGCTTACTTACGACGGGATCGAGAGATGCACACGACGGAAGATGTGCAGGCAGCAGTCAAGCGGACAAGCGGAAATATGTAGGCCGAAACCGCGTGTGTGCTCAACGTCGTAAATGAGTGACCTCGCCAGTCGTTGGTCAACGCAAGTGGCGTCATTCGACTGCTGTGACGCCCGCGATGGAGATCGCTCCGTGGGTCCATCACGTACTCTTCTTAGCCTCATGATCAGGGCGTCCGTCAAAACAGGGCGGTGCGCCACCCGTGCGTACCTGGCAGCTCAGACGCGCCCGCACTGCTCCGAAGCCCCGACCAAGGCCCAGCTTCAAGTCCAGCGTATCTGCCCGCCGAAGGTGTCCGCCATGACGCAATGCTCTGAGCCGTGCTCTGCTGGCGCTGTGACCTTGGATGACCAGCGCAAGCAGGGTCGCCTGCGTGAGGGTCATGCAGAAAAGGAGGGAATCAAAGCAAGCACGAACAGGAGCAAACGTGGGTAGTGTACGGTCAAGATTGTCCGAGTTTGGATGCATAGGTGTTAACCAGATGCGAGCTGAACGGGCTGAGCTGGACGGCGGCGGCTGTGCTGACGGCGGCCGGGCTGTGCTGACGGCGGCCGGGCTGTGCTGACGGCGGCCGGGCGATGCTGACGGCGGCCGGGCTGTGCTGACGGCGGCCGGGGCTGTGCTGACGCGGCCGGCTGTGCTGACGGCGGCCGGGCTGTGCTGACGGCGGCCGGGCTGGAATGTGCCGACGGCTGAGCTGTATTGACGGCGGAGCTGTGCATGCTGGTGGCGGAGATGCGCGGATGTCGCCGATCTAGTTTCCAGCAGGGCCGATGCTGACCTGCGCGGAGGGTACGTGCCAAGCAAAACCAAACGCGCGCTTACTTACGACCGGATCGAGAGATGCACACGACGGAAGATGTGCAGGCAGCAGTCAAGCGGACAAGCGGAAATATGTAGGCCGAAACCGCGTGTGTGCTCGACGTCGTAAATGAGTGACCTCGCCAGTCGTTGGTCAACGCAAGTGGCGTCATTCGACTGCTGTGACGCCCGCGATGGAGATCGCTCCGTGGGTCCATCACGTACTTCTTGCCTAGCCTCATGATCAGGGCGTCCGTCAAAACAGGGCGGTGCGCCACCCGTGCGTACCTGGCAGCTCAGACGCGCCCGCACTGCTCCGAAGCCCCGACCAAGGCCCAGCTTCAAGTCCAGCGTATCTGCCCGCCGAAGGTGTCCGCCATGACGCAATGCTCTGAGCCGTGCTCTGCTGGCGCTGTGACCTTGGATGACCAGCGCAAGCAGGGTCCGCCTGCGTGAGGGTCATGGCAGAAAGGAGGGAATTAAAGCAAGCACGAACAGGAGCAAACGTGGGTAGTGTACGGTCAAGATTGTCCGAGTTTGGATGCATAGGTGTTAACCCAGATGCGCGAACGGAAGCTGAGCTGTCCTGAGCTGCTGACGGCGGC
The DNA here is from genome assembly GCA_003117195.1 of Eudorina sp. 2006-703-Eu-15. NCBI lineage: Eukaryota > Viridiplantae > Chlorophyta > Chlorophyceae > Chlamydomonadales > Volvocaceae > Eudorina > Eudorina sp. 2006-703-Eu-15. The sequence continues at coordinate 8,852 of BDSI01000404.1, forward strand.
CGGGCTGTGCTGACGGCGGCGGCTGTGCTGACGGCGGCCGGCGTGCTGACGGCGGCCGGGCGTGCTGACGGCGGCCGGCTGTGCTGACGGCGGCCGGGCTGTGCTGACGGCGGCCGGGCTGTGCTGACGGCGGCCGGGCTGGAATGTGCCGACGGCTGAGCTGTATTGACGGCGGAGCTGTGCATGCTGGTGGCGGAGATGCGCGGATGTCGCCGATCTAGTTTCCAGCAGGGCCGATGCTGACCTGCGCGGAGGGTACGTGCCAAGCAAAACCAAACGCGCGCTTACTTACGACGGATCGAGAGATGCACACGACGGAAGATGTGCAGGCAGCAGTCAAGCGGACAAGCGGAAATATGTAGGCCGAAACCGCGTGTGTGCTCGACGTCGTAAATGAGTGACCTCGCCAGTCGTTGGTCAACGCAAGTGGCGTCATTCGACTGCTGTGACGCCCGCGATGGAGATCGCTCCGTGGGTCCATCACGTACTTCTTGCCGAGCCTCATGATCAGGGCGTCCGTCAAAACAGGGCGGTGCGCCACCCGTGCGTACCTGGCAGCTCAGACGCGCCCGCACTGCTCCGAAGCCCCGACCAAGGCCCAGCTTCAAGTCCAGCGTATCTGCCCGCCGAAGGTGTCCGCCATGACGCAATGCTCTGAGCCGTGCTCTGCTGGCGCTGTGACCTTGGATGACCAGCGCAAGCAGGGTCCGCCTGCGTGAGGGTCATGGCAGAAAGGAGGGAATCAAAGCAAGCACGAACAGGAGCAAACGTGGGTAGTGTACGGTCAAGATTGTCCGAGTTTGGATGCATAGGTGTTTAACCCAGATGCGCGAACGGAAGCTGAGCTGTCCTGACGGCGGCCGGGCTGCTGGGCTGTGCTGACGGCGGCCGGCTGTGCTGACGGCGGCCGGGCTGCTGACGGCGGCCGGGCTGCTGAGTGCTGACGGCGGCCGGGCTGACGGCGGCCGGGCTGCTCACGGCGCCGGGCTGGAATGTGCCGACGGCTGAGCTGTATTGACGGCGGAGCTGTGCATGCTGGTGGCGGAGATGCGCGGATGTCGCCGATCTAGTTTCCAGCAGGGCCGATGCTGACCTGCGCGGAGGGTACGTGCCAAGCAAAACCAAACGCGCGCTTACTTACGACGGGATCGAGAGATGCACACGACGGAAGATGTGCAGGCAGCAGTCAAGCGGACAAGCGGAAATATGTAGGCCGAAACCGCGTGTGTGCTCGACGTCGTAAATGAGTGACCTCGCCAGTCGTTGGTCAACGCAAGTGGCGTCATTCGACTGCTGTGACGCCCGCGATGGAGATCGCTCCGTGGGTCCATCACGTACTTCTTGCCGAGCCTCATGATCAGCGTCCGTCAAAACAGGGCGTGCGCCACCCGTGCGTACCTGGCAGCTCAGACGCGCCCGCACTGCTCCGAAGCCCCGCAAGGCCAGCTTCAAGTCCAGCGTATCTGCCCGCCGAAGGTGTCCGCCATGACGCAATGCTCTGAGCCGTGCTCTGCTTGGCGCTGTGACCTTGATGACCAGCGCAAGCAGGGTCCGCCTGCGTGAGGGTCATGGCAGAAAGGAGGGAATTAAAGCAAGCACGAACAGGAGCAAACGTGGGTAGTGTACGGTCAAGATTGTCCGAGTTTGGATGCATAGGTGTTAACCCAGATGCGCGAACGGAACTGAGCTGTCCTGACGGCGGCCGGGCGTGCTGACGGTGGCCGGGCTGTGCTGACGGCGGCCCGGGCTGTGCTGACGGCGGGCCGGGCGATGCTGACGGCGGCCGGGCTGTGCTGGCTGACGGCGGCCGGGCTGTGCTGGCTGACGGCGCCGGGCTGGAATGTGCCGACGGCTGAGCTGTATTGACGGCGGAGCTGTGCATTGCTGGTGGCGCGAGATGCGCGGATGTCGCCGATCTAGTTTCCAGCAGGCCGATGCTGACCTGCGCGGAGGGTACGTGCCAAGCAAAACCAAACGCGCGCTTACTTACGACGGGATCGAGAGATGCACACGACGGAAGATGTGCAGGCAGCAGTCAAGCGGACAAGCGGAAATATGTAGGCCGAAACCGCGTGTGTGCTCGACGTCGTAAATGAGTGACCTCGCCAGTCGTTGGTCAAACGCAAGTGGCGTCATTCGACTGCTGTGACGCCGCGATGGAGATCGCTTCCGTGGTCCATCACGTACTTCTTGCCTAGCCTCATGATCAGGGCGTCGTCAAAACAGGGCGGTGCGCCACCCGTGCGTACCTGGCAGCTCAGACGCGCCCGCACTGCCTCCGAAGCCCCGACCAAGGCCCAGCTTCAAGTCCAGCGTATCTGCCCGCCGAAGGTGTCCGCCATGACGCAATGCTCTGAGCCGTGCTCTGCTGGCGCTGTGACCTTGGATGACCAGCGCAAGCAGGGTCCGCCTGCGTGAGGGTCATGGCAGAAAGGAGGGAATTAAAGCAAGCACGAACAGGAGCAAACGTGGGTAGTGTACGGTCAAGATTGTCCGAGTTTGGATGCATAGGTGTTAACCCAGATGCGCGAACGGAAGCTGAGCTGTCCTGACGGCGGCCGGCCCGGGCTGTGCTGACGGCGGCCGGGCTGTGCTGACGGCGGCCGGGCTGTGCTGACGGCGGCCGGGCTGATGCTGACGGCGGCCGGGCTGTGCTGACGGCGGCGGGCTGTGCTGACGGCGGCCGGGCTGTGCTACGGCGGCCGGCTGTGCTGACGGCGGCGGGCTGGAATGTGCCGACGGCTGAGCTGTATTGACGGCGGAGCTGTGCATGCTGGTGGCGGAGATGCGCGGATGTCGCCGATCTAGTTTCCAGCAGGGCCGATGCTGACCTGCGCGGAGGGTACGTGCCAAGCAAAACCAAACGCGCGCTTACTTACGACGGGATCGAGAGATGCACACGACGGAAGATGTGCAGGCAGCAGTCAAGCGGACAAGCGGAAATATGTAGGCCGAAACCGCGTGTGTGCTCAACGTCGTAAATGAGTGACCTCGCCAGTCGTTGGTCAACGCAAGTGGCGTCATTCGACTGCTGTGACGCCCGCGATGGAGATCGCTCCGTGGGTCCATCACGTACTTCTTGCCTAGCCTCATGATCAGGGCGTCCGTCAAAACAGGCGGTGCGCCACCCGTGCGTTACCTGGCAGCTCAGACGCGCCCGCACTGCTCCGAAGCCCCGACCAAGGCCCAGCTTCAAGTCCAGCGTATCTGCCCGCCGAAGGTGTCCGCCATGACGCAATGCTCTGAGCCGTGCTCTGCTGGCGCTGTGACCTTGGATGACCAGCGCAAGCAGGGTCCGCCTGCGTGAGGGTCATGGCAGAAAGGAGGGAATCAAAGCAAGCACGAACAGGAGCAAACGTGGGTAGTGTACGGTCAAGATTGTCCGAGTTTGGATGCATAGGTGTTAACCCAGATGCGCGAACGGAAGCTGAGCTGTCCTGACGGCGGCCGGCTATGCTGACGGCGGCCGGGCTGTGCTGACGGCGGCCGGGCTGTGCTGACGGCGGCCGGGCGATGCTGACGGCGGCCGGGCTGTGCTGACGGCGGCCGGGCTGTGCTGACGGCGGCCGGGCTGTGCTCACGGCGGCCGGGCTGTGCTGACGGCGGCCGGGCTGGAATGTGCCGACGGCTGAGCTGTATTGACGGCGGGAGCTGTGCATGCTGGTGGCGGAGATGCGCGGATGTCGCCGATCTAGTTTCCAGCAGGGCCGATGCTGACCTGCGCGGAGGGTACGTGCCAAGCAAAACCAAACGCGCGCTTACTTACGACGGGATCGAGAGATGCACACGACGGAAGATGTGCAGGCAGCAGTCAAGCGGACAAGCGGAAATATGTAGGCCGAAACCGCGTGTGTGCTCGACGTCGTAAATGAGTGACCTCGCCAGTCGTTGGTCAACGCAAGTGGCGTCATTCGACTTGCTGTGACGCCCGCGATGGAGATCGCTCCGTGGGTCCATCACGTACTTCTTGCGAGCCTCATGATCAGGGCGTCCGTCAAAACAGGGCGGCTGCGCCACCCGTGCGTACCTGGCAGCTCAGACGCGCCCGCACTGCTCCGAAGCCCCGACCAAGGCCCAGCTTCAAGTCCAGCGTATCTGCCCGCCGAAGGTGTCCGCCATGACGCAATGCTCTGAGCCGTGCTCTGCTGGCGCTGTGACCTTGGATGACCAGCGCAAGCAGGGTCGCCTGCGTGAGGGTCATGGCAGAAAGGAGGGAATCAAAGCAAGCACGAACAGGAGCAAACGTGGGTAGTGTACGGTCAAGATTGTCCGAGTTTGGATGCATAGGTTGTTAACCCAGATGCGCGAACGGAAGCTGAGCTGTCCTGACGGCGGCCGGGCTATGCTGACGGCGGCCGGGCTGTGCTGACGCGGCCGGGCTGTGCTGACGGCGGCCGGGCGATGCTGACGGCGGCGGGCTGGTGCTGACGGCGGCCGGGCTGTGCTGACGGCGGCCGGGCTGTGCTCACGGCGGCCGGGCTGTGCTGACGGCGGCCGGGCTGGAATGTGCCGACGGCTGAGCTGTATTGACGGCGGAGCTGTGCATGCTGGTGGCGGAGATGCGCGGATGTCGCCGATCTAGTTTCCAGCAGGGCCGATGCTGACCTGCGCGGAGGTACGTGCCAAGCAAAACCAAACGCGCGCTTACTTACGACGGGATCGAGAGATGCACACGACGGAAGATGTGCAGGCAGCAGTCAAGCGGACAAGCGGAAATATGTAGGCCGAAACCGCGTGTGTGCTCAACGTCGTAAATGAGTGACCTCGCCAGTCGTTGGTCAACGCAAGTGGCGTCATTCGACTGCTGTGACGCCCGCGATGGAGATCGCTCCGTGGGTCCATCACGTACTTCTTGCCTAGCCTCATGATCAGGGCGTCCGTCAAAACAGGGCGGTGCGCCACCCGTGCGTACCTGGCAGCTCAGACGCGCCCGCACTGCTCCGAAGCCCCGACCAAGGCCCAGCTTCAAGTCCAGCGTATCTGCCCGCCGAAGGTGTCCGCCATGACGCAATGCTCTGAGCCGTGCTCTGCTGGCGCTGTGACCTTGGATGACCAGCGCAAGCAGGGTCCGCCTGCGTGAGGGTCATGGCAGAAAGGAGGGAATTAAAGCAAGCACGAACAGGAGCAAACGTGGGTAGTGTACGGTCAAGATTGTCCGAGTTTGGATGCATAGGTGTTAACCCAGATGCGCGAACGGAAGCTGAGCTGTCCTGACGGCGGCCGGGCTGTGCTGACGGCGGCCGGGCTGTGCTGACGGCGGCCGGGCTGTGCTGACGGCGGCCGGGCGATGCTGACGGCGGCCGGGCTGTGCTGACGGCGGCCGGGCTGTGCTGACGGCGGCCGGGCTGTGCTGACGGCGGCCGGGCTGTGCTGACGGCGGCCGGGCTGGAATGTGCCGACGGCTGAGCTGTATTGACGGCGGAGCTGTGCATGCTGGTGGCGGAGATGCGCGGATGTCGCCGATCTAGTTTCCAGCAGGGCCGATGCTGACCTGCGCGGAGGGTACGTGCCAAGCAAAACCAAACGCGCGCTTACTTACGACGGGATCGAGAGATGCACACGACGGAAGATGTGCAGGCAGCAGTCAAGCGGACAAGCGGAAATATGTAGGCCGAAACCGCGTGTGTGCTCAACGTCGTAAATGAGTGACCTCGCCAGTCGTTGGTCAACGCAAGTGGCGTCATTCGACTGCTGTGACGCCCGCGATGGAGATCGCTCCGTGGGTCCATCACGTACTTCTTGCCTAGCCTCATGATCAGGGCGTCCGTCAAAACAGGGCGGTGCGCCACCCGTGCGTACCTGGCAGCTCAGACGCGCCCGCACTGCTCCGAAGCCCCGACCAAGGCCCAGCTTCAAGTCCAGCGTATCTGCCCGCCGAAGGTGTCCGCCATGACGCAATGCTCTGAGCCGTGCTCTGCTGGCGCTGTGACCTTGGATGACCAGCGCAAGCAGGGTCCGCCTGCGTGAGGGTCATGGCAGAAAGGAGGGAATTAAAGCAAGCACGAACAGGAGCAAACGTGGGTAGTGTACGGTCAAGATTGTCCGAGTTTGGATGCATAGGTGTTAACCCAGATGCGCGAACGGAAGCTGAGCTGTCCTGACGGCGGCCGGGCTGTGCTGACGGCGGCCGGGCTGTGCTGACGGCGGCCGGGCTGTGCTGACGGCGGCCGGGCGATGCTGACGGCGCCGGGGCTGTGCTGACGGCGGCCGGGCTGTGCTGACGGCGGCCGGGCTGTGCTCACGGCGGCCGGGCTGTGCTGACGGCGGCCGGGCTGGAATGTGCCGACGGCTGAGCTGTATTGACGGCGGAGCTGTGCATGCTGGTGGCGGAGATGCGCGGATGTCGCCGATCTAGTTTCCAGCAGGGCCGATGCTGACCTGCGCGGAGGTACGTGCCAAGCAAAACCAAACGCGCGCTTACTTACGACGGGATCGAGAGATGCACACGACGGAAGATGTGCAGGCAGCAGTCAAGCGGACAAGCGGAAATATGTAGGCCGAAACCGCGTGTGTGCTCGACGTCGTAAATGAGTGACCTCGCCAGTCGTTGGTCAACGCAAGTGGCGTCATTCGACTGCTGTGACGCCCGCGATGGAGATCGCTCCGTGGGTCCATCACGTACTTCTTGCCGAGCCTCATGATCAGGGCGTCCGTCAAAACAGGGCGGTGCGCCACCCGTGCGTACCTGGCAGCTCAGACGCGCCCGCACTGCTCCGAAGCCCCGACCAAGGCCCAGCTTCAAGTCCAGCGTATCTGCCCGCCGAAGGTGTCCGCCATGACGCAATGCTCTGAGCCGTGCTCTGCTGGCGCTGTGACCTTGGATGACCAGCGCAAGCAGGGTCGCCTGCGTGAGGGTCATGGCAGAAAGGAGGGAATTCAAAGCAAGCACGAACAGGAGCAAACGTGGGTAGTGTACGGTCAAGATTGTCCGAGTTTGGATGCATAGGTGTTAACCCAGATGCGCGAACGGAAGCTGAGCTGTCCTGACGGCGGCCGGGCTATGCTGACGGCGGCCGGCTGTGCTGACGGCGGCCGGGCTGTGCTGACGGCGGCCGGGCGATGCTGACGGCGGCCGGGCTGTGCTGACGGCGGCCGGGCTGTGCTGACGGCGGCCGGGCTGTGCTCACGGCGGCCGGGCTGTGCTGACGGCGGCCGGGCTGGAATGTGCCGACGGCTGAGCTGTATTGACGGCGGAGCTGTGCATGCTGGTGGCGGAGATGCGCGGATGTCGCCGATCTAGTTTCCAGCAGGGCCGATGCTGACCTGCGCGGAGGGTACGTGCCAAGCAAAACCAAACGCGCGCTTACTTACGACGGGATCGAGAGATGCACACGACGGAAGATGTGCAGGCAGCAGTCAAGCGGACAAGCGGAAATATGTAGGCCGAAACCGCGTGTGTGCTCGACGTCGTAAATGAGTGACCTCGCCAGTCGTTGGTCAACGCAAGTGGCGTCATTCGACTGCTGTGACGCCCGCGATGGAGATCGCTCCGTGGGTCCATCACGTACTTCTTGCCGAGCCTCATGATCAGGGCGTCCGTCAAAACAGGGCGGTGCGCCACCCGTGCGTACCTGGCAGCTCAGACGCGCCCGCACTGCTCCGAAGCCCCGACCAAGGCCCAGCTTCAGTCCAGCGTATCTGCCCGCCGAAGGTGTCCGCCATGACGCAATGCTCTGAGCCGTGCTCTGCTGGCGCTGTGACCTTGGATGACCAGCGCAAGCAGGGTCTGCCTGCGTGAGGGTCATGGCAGAAAGGAGGGAATTAAAGCAAGCACGAACAGGAGCAAACGTGGGTAGTGTACGGTCAAGATTGTCCGAGTTTGGATGCATAGGTGTTAACCCAGATGCGCGAACGGAAGCTGAGCTGTCCTGACGGCGGCCGGCTATGCTGACGGCGGCCGGGCTGTGCTGACGGCGGCCGGGCTGTGCTGACGGCGGCCGGGCGATGCTGACGGCGGCCGGGCTGTGCTGACGGCGGCCGGGCTGTGCTGACGGCGGCCGGGCTGTGCTCACGGCGGCCGGGCTGTGCTGACGGCGGCCGGGCTGGAATGTGCCGACGGCTGAGCTGTATTGACGGCGGAGCTGTGCATGCTGGTGGCGGAGATGCGCGGATGTCGCCGATCTAGTTTCCAGCAGGGCCGATGCTGACCTGCGCGGAGGGTACGTGCCAAGCAAAACCAAACGCGCGCTTACTTACGACGGGATCGAGAGATGCACACGACGGAAGATGTGCAGGCAGCAGTCAAGCGGACAAGCGGAAATATGTAGGCCGAAACCGCGTGTGTGCTCAACGTCGTAAATGAGTGACCTCGCCAGTCGTTGGTCAACGCAAGTGGCGTCATTCGACTGCTGTGACGCCCGCGATGGAGATCGCTCCGTGGGTCCATCACGTACTTCTTGCCTAGCCTCATGATCAGGGCGTCCGTCAAAACAGGGCGGTGCGCCACCCGTGCGTACCTGGCAGCTCAGACGCGCCCGCACTGCTCCGAAGCCCCGACCAAGGCCAGCTTCAAGTCCAGCGTATCTGCCCGCCGAAGGTGTCCGCCATGACGCAATGCTCTGAGCCGTGCTCTGCTGGCGCTGTGACCTTGGATGACCAGCGCAAGCAGGGTCCGCCTGCGTGAGGGTCATGGCAGAAAGGAGGGAATTAAAGCAAGCACGAACAGGAGCAAACGTGGGTAGTGTACGGTCAAGATTGTCCGAGTTTGGATGCATAGGTGTTAACCCAGATGCGCGAACGGAAGCTGAGCTGTCCTGACGGCGGCCGGGCTGTGCTGACGGCGGCCGGGCTGTGCTGACGGCGGCCGGGCTGTGCTGACGGCGGCCGGGCGTGCTGACGCGCGCCGGGCTGTGCTGACGGCGCCGGGCTTGTGCTGACGGCGGCCGGGCTGTGCTGACGGCGGCCGGGCTGTGCTGACGGCGGCCGGGCTGGAATGTGCCGACGGCTGAGCTGTATTGACGGCGGAGCTGTGCATGCTGGTGGCGGAGATGCGCGGATGTCGCCGATCTAGTTTCCAGCAGGGCCGATGCTGACCTGCGCGGAGGGTACGTGCCAAGCAAAACCAAACGCGCGCTTACTTACGACGGGATCGAGAGATGCACACGACGGAAGATGTGCAGGCAGCAGTCAAGCGGACAAGCGGAAATATGTAGGCCGAAACCGCGTGTGTGCTCGACGTCGTAAATGAGTGACCTCGCCAGTCGTTGGTCAACGCAAGTGGCGTCATTCGACTGCTGTGACGCCCGCGATGGAGATCGCTCCGTGGGTCCATCACGTACTTCTTGCCGAGCCTCATGATCAGGGCGTCCGTCAAAACAGGGCGGTGCGCCACCCGTGCGTACCTGGCAGCTCAGACGCGCCCGCACTGCTCCGAAGCCCCGACCAAGGCCCAGCTTCAAGTCCAGCGTATCTGCCCGCCGAAGGTGTCCGCCATGACGCAATGCTCTGAGCCGTGCTCTGCTGGCGCTGTGACCTTGGATGACCAGCGCAAGCAGGGTCGCCTGCGTGAGGGTCATGGCAGAAAGGAGGGAATCAAAGCAAGCACGAACAGGAGCAAACGTGGGTAGTGTACGGTCAAGATTGTCCGAGTTTGGATGCATAGGTGTTAACCCAGATGCGCGAACGGAAGCTGAGCTGTCCTGACGGCGGCCGGGCTATGCTGACGGCGGCCGGGCTGTGCTGACGGCGGCCGGGCTGTGCTGACGGCGGCCGGGCGATGCTGACGGCGGCCGGGCTGTGCTGACGGCGGCCGGGCTGTGCTGACGGCGGCCGGCTGTGCTCACGGCGGCCGGGCTGTGCTGACGGCGGCCGGGCTGGAATGTGCCGACGGCTGAGCTGTATTGACGGCGGAGCTGTGCATGCTGGTGGCGGAGATGCGCGGATGTCGCCGATCTAGTTTCCAGCAGGGCCGATGCTGACCTGCGCGGAGGGTACGTGCCAAGCAAAACCAAACGCGCGCTTACTTACGACGGGATCGAGAGATGCACACGACGGAAGATGTGCAGGCAGCAGTCAAGCGGACAAGCGGAAATATGTAGGCCGAAACCGCGTGTGTGCTCGAACGTCGTAAATGAGTGACCTCGCCAGTCGTTGGTCAACGCAAGTGGCGTCATTCGACTGCTGTGACGCCCGCGATGGAGATCGCTCCGTGGGTCCATCACGTACTTCTTGCCGAGCCTCATGATCAGGGCGTCCGTCAAAACAGGGCGGTGCGCACCCGTGCGTACCTGGCAGCTCAGACGCGCCCGCACTGCTCCGAAGCCCCGACCAAGGCCCAGCTTCAAGTCCAGCGTATCTGCCCGCCGAAGGTGTCCGCCATGACGCAATGCTCTGAGCCGTGCTCTGCTGGCGCTGTGACCTTGGATGACCAGCGCAAGCAGGGTCCGCCTGCGTGAGGGTCATGGCAGAAAGGAGGAATCAAAGCAAGCACGAACAGGAGCAAACGTGGGTAGTGTACGGTCAAGATTGTCCGAGTTTGGATGCATAGGTGTTAACCAGATGCGCGAACGGAAGCTGAGCTGTCCTGACGGCGGCCGGGCTATGCTGACGGCGGCCGGGCTGTGCTGACGGCGGCCGGGCTGTGCTGACGGCGGCCGGGCGATGCTGACGGCGGCCGGGCTGTGCTGACGGCGGCCGGGCTGTGCTGACGGCGGCCGGGCTGTGCTCACGGCGGCGGGCTGTGCTGACGGCGGCCGGCTGGAATGTGCGACGGCTGAGCTGTATTGACGGCGGAGCTGTGCATGCTGGTGGCGGAGATGCGCGGATGTCGCCGATCTAGTTTCCAGCAGGCCGATGCTGACCTGCGCGGAGGGTACGTGCCAAGCAAAACCAAACGCGCGCTTACTTACGACGGGATCGAGAGATGCACACGACGGAAGATGTGCAGGCAGCAGTCAAGCGGACAAGCGGAAATATGTAGGCCGAAACCGCGTGTGTGCTCACGTCGTAAATGAGTGACCTCGCCAGTCGTTGGTCAACGCAAGTGGCGTCATTCGACTGCTGTGACGCCCGCGATGGAGATCGCTCCGTGGGTCCATCACGTACTTCTTGCCTAGCCTCATGATCAGGGCGTCCGTCAAAACAGGGCGGTGCGCCACCCGTGCGTACCTGGCAGCTCAGACGCGCCGCACTGCTCCGAAGCCCCGACCAAGGCCCAGCTTCAAGTCCAGCGTATCTGCCCGCCGAAGGTGTCCGCCATGACGCAATGCTCTGAGCCGTGCTCTGCTGGCGCTGTGACCTTGGATGACCAGCGCAAGCAGGGTCCGCCTGCGTGAGGGTCATGGCAGAAAGGAGGGAATTAAAGCAAGCACGAACAGGAGCAAACGTGGGTAGTGTACGGTCAAGATTGTCCGAGTTTGGATGCATAGGTGTTAACCCAGATGCGCGAACGGAAGCTGAGCTGTCCTGACGGCGGCCGGGCTATGCTGACGGCGCCGGGCTGTGCTGACGGCGGCCGGGCTGTGCTGACGGCGGCCGGGCGATGCTGACGGCGGCCGGGCTGTGCTGACGGCGGCCGGGCTGTGCTGACGCGGCCGGGCTGTGCTCACGGCGGCCGGCTGTGCTGACGGCGGCCGGGCTGGAATGTGCCGACGGCTGAGCTGTATTGACGGCGGAGCTGTGCATGCTGGTGGCGGAGATGCGCGGATGTCGCCGATCTAGTTTCCAGCAGGGCCGATGCTGACCTGCGCGGAGGGTACGTGCCAAGCAAAACCAAACGCGCGCTTACTTACGACGGGATCGAGAGATGCACACGACGGAAGATGTGCAGGCAGCAGTCAAGCGGACAAGCGGAAATATGTAGGCCGAAACCGCGTGTGTGCTCAACGTCGTAAATGAGTGACCTCGCCAGTCGTTGGTCAACGCAAGTGGCGTCATTCGACTGCTGTGACGCCCGCGATGGAGATCGCTCCGTGGGTCCATCACGTACTTCTTGCCTAGCCTCATGATCAGGGCGTCCGTCAAAACAGGGCGGTGCGCCACCCGTGCGTACCTGGCAGCTCAGACGCGCCCGCACTGCTCCGAAGCCCCGACCAAGGCCCAGCTTCAAGTCCAGCGTATCTGCCCGCCGAAGGTGTCCGCCATGACGCAATGCTCTGAGCCGTGCTCTGCTGGCGCTGTGACCTTGGATGACCAGCGCAAGCAGGGTCCGCCTGCGTGAGGGTCATGGCAGAAAGGAGGGAATTAAAGCAAGCACGAACAGGAGCAAACGTGGGTAGTGTACGGTCAAGATTGTCCGAGTTTGGATGCATAGGTGTTAACCCAGATGCGCGAACGGAAGCTGAGCTGTCCTGACGGCGGCCGGGCTGTGCTGACGGCGGCCGGGCTGTGCTGACGGCGGCCGGGCTGTGCTGACGGCGGCCGGGCGATGCTGACGGCGGCCGGGCTGTGCTGACGGCGGCCGGGCTGTGCTGACGGCGGCCGGGCTGTGCTCACGGCGGCCGGCTGTGCTGACGGCGGCCGGGCTGGAATGTGCCGACGGCTGAGCTGTATTGACGGCGGAGCTGTGCATGCTGGTGGCGGAGATGCGCGGATGTCGCCGATCTAGTTTCCAGCAGGGCCGATGCTGACCTGCGCGGAGGGTACGTGCCAAGCAAAACCAAACGCGCGCTTACTTACGACGGGATCGAGAGATGCACACGACGGAAGATGTGCAGGCAGCAGTCAAGCGGACAAGCGGAAATATGTAGGCCGAAACCGCGTGTGTGCTCAACGTCGTAAATGAGTGACCTCGCCAGTCGTTGGTCAACGCAAGTGGCGTCATTCGACTGCTGTGACGCCCGCGATGGAGATCGCTCCGTGGGTCCATCACGTACTTCTTGCCTAGCCTCATGATCAGGGCGTCCGTCAAAACAGGGCGGTGCGCCACCCGTGCGTACCTGGCAGCTCAGACGCGCCCGCACTGCTCCGAAGCCCCGACAAGGCCAGCTTCAAGTCCAGCGTATCTGCCCGCCGAAGGTGTCCGCCATGACGCAATGCTCTGAGCCGTGCTCTGCTGGCGCTGTGACCTTGGATGACCAGCGCAAGCAGGGTCCGCCTGCGTGAGGGTCATGGCAGAAAGGAGGGAATCAAAGCAAGCACGAACAGGAGCAACGTGGGTAGTGTACGGTCAAGATTGTCGAGTTTGGATGCATTAGGTGTTAACCCAGATGCGCGAACGGAAGCTGAGCTGTCCTGACGGCGGCCGGGCTTATGCTGACGGCGCCGGGCTGTGCTGACGGCGGCCGGGCTGTGCTGACGGCGGCCGGGCTGATGCTGACGGCGGCCGGGCTGTGCTGACGGCGGCCGGGCTGTGCTGACGGCGGCCGGGCTGTGCTCACGGCGGCCGGGCTGTGCTGACGGCGGCCGGGCTGGAATGTGCCGACGGCTGAGCTGTATTGACGGCGGAGCTGTGCATGCTGGTGGCGGAGATGCGCGGATGTCGCCGATCTAGTTTCCAGCAGGGCCGATGCTGACCTGCGCGGAGGGTACGTGCAAGCAAAACCAAACGCGCGCTTACTTACGACGGGATCGAGAGATGCACACGACGGAAGATGTGCAGGCAGCAGTCAAGCGGACAGCGGAAATATGTAGGCCGAAACCGCGTGTGTGCTCGACGTCGTAAATGAGTGACCTCGCCAGTCGTTGGTCAACGCAAGTGGCGTCATTCGACTGCTGTGACGCCCGCGATGGAGATCGCTCCGTGGGTCCATCACGTACTTCTTGCCGAGCCTCATGATCAGGGCGTCCGTCAAACAGGGCGGTGCGCCACCCGTGCGTACCTGGCAGCTCAGACGCGCCCGCACTGCTCCGAAGCCCGACCAAGGCCCAGCTTCAAGTCCAGCGTATCTGCCGCCGAAGGTGTCCCCATGACGCAATGCTCTGAGCCGTGCTCTGCTGGCGCTGTGACCTTGGATGACCAGCGCAAGCACGGTCCGCCTGCGTGAGGGTCATGGCAGAAAGGAGGGAATCAAAGCAAGCACGAACAGGAGCAAACGTGGTAGTGTACGGTCAAGATTGTCCGAGTTTGGATGCATAGGTGTTAACCCAGATGCTGCGAACGGAAGCTGAGCTGTCCTGACGGCGGCCGGGCTATGCTGACGGCGGCCGGGCTGTGCTGACAGCGGCCGGGCTGTGCTGACGGCGGCGGGCGATGCTGACGGCGGGCCGGGCTGTGCTGACGGCGGCCGGGCTGTGCTGACGGCGGCCGGGCTGTGCTCACGGCGGCCGGGCTGTGCTGACGGCGCGCCGGCTGGAATGTGCCGACGGCTGAGCTGTATTGACGGCGGAGCTGTGCATGCTGGTGGCGGAGATGCGCGGATGTCGCCGATCTAGTTTCCAGCAGGGCCGATGCTGACCTGCGCGGAGGGTACGTGCCAAGCAAAACCAACGCGCGCTTACTTTACGACGGGATCGAGAGATGCACACGACGAAGATGTGCAGGCAGCAGTCAAGCGGACAAGCGGAAATATGTAGGCCGAAACCGCGTGTGTGCTCAACGTCGTAAATGAGTGACCTCGCCAGTCGTTGGTCAACGCAAGTGGCGTCATTCGACTGCTGTGACGCCCGCGATGGAGATCGCTCCGTGGGTCCATCACGTACTTCTTGCCTAGCCTCATGATCAGGGCGTCCGTCAAAACAGGGCGGTGCGCCACCCGTGCGTACTGGCAGCTCAGACGCGCCCGCACTGCTCCGAAGCCCGACCAAGGCCCAGCTTCAAGTCCAGCGTATCTGCCCGCCGAAGGTGTCCGCCATGACGCAATGCTCTGAGCCGTGCTCTGCTGGCGCTGTGACCTTGGATGACCAGCGCAAGCAGGGTCCGCCTGCGTGAGGGTCATGGCAGAAAGGAGGGAATTAAAGCAAGCACGAACAGGAGCAAACGTGGGTAGTGTACGGTCAAGATTGTCCGAGTTTGGATGCATAGGTGTTAACCCAGATGCGCGAACGGAAGCTGAGCTGTCTGACGGCGGCCGGGCTGTGCTGACGGCGGCCGGGCTGTGCTGACGGCGGCCGGCTGTGCTGACGGCGGCCGGGCGATGCTGACGGCGGCCGGGCTGTGCTGACGGCGGCCGGGCTGTGCTGACGGCGGCCGGGCTGTGCTGACGGCGGCCGGGCTGTGCTGACGGCGGCCGGGCTGAATGTGCGACGGCTGAGCTGTATTGACGGCGGAGCTGTGCATGCTGGTGGCGGAGATGCGCGGATGTCGCCGATCTAGTTTCCAGCAGGGCCGATGCTGACCTGCGCGGAGGGTACGTGCCAAGCAAAACAAACGCGCGCTTACTTACGACGGGATCGAGAGATGCACACGACGGAAGATGTGCAGGCAGCAGTCAAGCGGACAAGCGGAAATATGTAGGCCGAAACCGCGTGTGTGCTCAACGTCGTAAATGAGTGACCTCGCCAGTCGTTGGTCAACGCAAGTGGCGTCATTCGACTGCTGTGACGCCCGCGATGGAGATCGCTCCGTGGGTCCATCACGTACTTCTTGCCGTAGCCTCATGATCAGGGCGTCCGTCAAAACAGGGCGGTGCGCCACCCGTGCGTACCTGGCAGCTCAGACGCGCGCCGCACTGCTCCGAAGCCCCGACCAAGGCCCAGCTTCAAGTCCAGCGTATCTGCCCGCCGAAGGTGTCCGCCATGACGCAATGCTCTGAGCCGTGCTCTGCTGGCCTGTGACCTTGGATGACCAGCGCAAGCAGGGTCCGCCTGCGTGAGGGTCATGGCAGAAAGGAGGGAATTAAAGCAAGCACGAACAGGAGCAAACGTGGGTAGTGTACGGTCAAGATTGTCCGAGTTTGGATGCATACGGTGTTAACCCAGATGCCGCGAACGGAAGCTGAGCTGTCCTGACGCGGCCGGGCTGTGCTGACGGCGGCCGGGCTGTGCTGACGGCGGCCGGGCTGTGCTGACGGCGGCCGGGCTGTGCTGACGGCGGCCGGGCGATGCTGACGGCGGCCGGGCTGTGCTGACGGCGGCCGGGCTGTGCTGACGGCGGCCGGCTGTGCTCACGGCGCGGGCTGTGCTGACGGCGGCCGGGCTGGAATGTGCCGACGGCTGAGCTGTATTGACGGCGGAGCTGTGCATGCTGGTGGCGGAGATGCGCGGATGTCGCCGATCTAGTTTCCAGCAGGGCCGATGCTGACCTGCGCGGAGGGTACGTGCCAAGCAAAACCAAACGCGCGCTTACTTACGACGGGATCGAGAGATGCACACGACGGAAGATGTGCAGGCAGCAGTCAAGCGGACAAGCGGAAATATGTAGGCCGAAACCGCGTGTGTGCTCGACGTCGTAAATGAGTGACCTCGCCAGTCGTTGGTCAACGCAAGTGGCGTCATTCGACTGCTGTGACGCCCGCGATGGAGATCGCTCCGTGGTCCATCACGTACTTCTTGCCGAGCCTCATGATCAGGGCGTCCGTCAAAACAGGGGTGCGCCACCCGTGCGTACCTGGCAGCTCAGACGCGCCCGCACTGCTCCGAAGCCCCGACCAAGGCCCAGCTTCAAGTCCAGCGTATCTGCCCGCCGAAGGTGTCCGCCATGACGCAATGCTCTGAGCCGTGCTCTGCTGGCGCTGTGACCTTGGATGACCAGCGCAAGCAGGGTCCGCCTGCGTGAGGGTCATGGCAGAAAGGAGGGAATCAAAGCAAGCACGAACAGGAGCAAACGTGGGTAGTGTACGGTCAAGATTGTCCGAGTTTGGATGCATAGGTGTTAACCCAGATGCGCGAACGGAAGCTGAGCTGTCCTGACGGCGGCCGGGCTGTGCTGACGGCTGTGCTGACGCGGCGGGCTGTGCTGACGGCGGCCGGCTGTGCTGACGGCTGTGTGCTGACGGCGGCCGGCTGTGCTGACGCGGCCGGGCTGTGCTACGGCGGCCGGGCACGGCGGCCGGGAATGTGCCGACGCTGAGCTGTATTGACGGCGGAGCTGTGCATGCTGGTGGCGGAGATGCGCGGATGTCGCCGATCTAGTTTCCAGCAGGGCCGATGCTGACCTGCGCGAGGTACGTGCAAGCAAAACCAAACGCGCGCTTACTTACGACGGATCGAGAGATGCACACGACGGAAGATGTGCAGGCAGCAGTCAAGCGGACAAGCGGAAATATGTAGGCCGAAACCGCGTGTGTGCAACGTCGTAAATGAGTGACCTCGCCAGTCGTTGGTCAACGCAAGTGGCGTCATTCGACTGCTGTGACGCCCGCGATGGAGATCGCTCCGTGGGTCCATCACGTACTTCTTGCCTAGCCTCATGATCAGGGCGTCCGTCAAAACAGGGCGGTGCGCCCCCCGCGTACCTGGCAGCTCAGACGCGCCCGCACTGCTCCGAAGCCCCGACCAAGGCCCAGCTTCAAGTCCAGCGTATCTGCCCGCCGAAGGTGTCCGCCATGACGCAATGCTCTGAGCCGTGCTCTGCTGGCGCTGTGACCTTGGATGACCAGCGCAAGCAGGGTCCGCCTGCGTGAGGGTCATGGCAGAAAGGAGGGAATCAAAGCAAGCACGAACAGGAGCAAACGTGGGTAGTGTACGGTCAAGATTGTCCGAGTTTGGATGCATAGGTGTTAACCCAGATGCGCGAACGGAAGCTGAGCTGTCCTGACGGCGGCCGGGCTGTGCTGACGGCGGCCGGGCTGTGCTGACGGCTGCTGACGGCGCGGCCGGCTGTGCTGACGGCGGCCGGGCTGGAATGTGCTGACGGCGGCCGGGCTGTGCTGACGGCGGAGCTGTGCGTGCTGGTGGCGGAGATGCGCGGATGTCGCCGATCTAGTTTCCAGCAGGGCCGATGCTGACCTGCGCGGAGGGTACGTGCCAAGCAAAACCAAACGCGCGCTTACTTACGACGGGATCGAGAGATGCACACGACGGAAGATGTGCAGGCAGCAGTCAAGCGGACAAGCGGAAATATGTAGGCCGAAACCGCGTGTGTGCTCAACGTCGTAAATGAGTGACCTCGCCAGTCGTTGGTCAACGCAAGTGGCGTCATTCGACTGCTGTGACGCCCGCGATGGAGATCGCTCCGTGGGTCCATCACGTACTTCTTGCCTAGCCTCATGATCAGGGCGTCCGTCAAAACAGGGCGGTGCGCCACCCGTGCGTACCTGGCAGCTCAGCGCGCCGCACTGCTCCGAAGCCCCGACCAAGGCCCAGCTTCAAGTCCAGCGTATCTGCCCGCCGAAGGTGTCCGCCATGACGCAATGCTCTGAGCCGTGCTCTGCTGGCGCTGTGACCTTGGATGACCAGCGCAAGCAGGGTCCGCCTGCGTGAGGGTCATGGCAGAAAGGAGGGAATCAAAGCAAGCACGAACAGGAGCAAACGTGGGTAGTGTACGGTCAAGATTGTCCGAGTTTGGATGCATAGGTGTTAACCCAGATGCGCGAACGGAAGCTGAGCTGTCCTGACGGCGGCCGGCCTGACGGCGGCCGGGCTGTGCCGGCGCCGGGCTGTGCTGACGGCGGCCGGCTGTGCTGACGGCGGCCGGGCGATGCTGACGGCCCGGGCTGTGCTGACGGCGGCCGGCTGTGCTGACGGCGGCGGCTGTGCTCACGCGGCTGTGCTGACGGCGGCCGGGCTGGAATGTGCCGACGGCTGAGCTGTATTGACGGCGGAGCTGTGCGTGCTGGTGGCGGAGATGCGCGATGTCGCCGATCTAGTTTCCAGCAGGGCCGATGCTGACCTGCGCGGAGGGTACGTGCCAAGCAAAACCAAACGCGCGCTTACTTACGACGGGATCGAGAGATGCACACGACGAAAGATGTGCACGCAGCAGTCAAGCGGACAAGCGGAAATATGTAGGCCGAAACCGCGCGTGTGTACGACGTCGCAAATCAGTGACGTCGCCAGTCGTTGGTCAACGCAAGTGGCTTCATGCGACTGCTGTGGCGCCCGCGATGGAGATCGCTGTGTGGTCCATCA
Source organism: Eudorina sp. 2006-703-Eu-15 (assembly GCA_003117195.1). Taxonomy (NCBI): domain Eukaryota; kingdom Viridiplantae; phylum Chlorophyta; class Chlorophyceae; order Chlamydomonadales; family Volvocaceae; genus Eudorina; species Eudorina sp. 2006-703-Eu-15. The sequence continues at coordinate 27,737 of BDSI01000404.1, forward strand.
CGACTTCGTGCCGAGCCTCATGATCAGGGCGTCCGTCAAAACAGGGCGGTGCGCCACCCGTGCGTACCTGGCAGCTCAGACGCGCCCGCACTGCTCCGAAGCCCCGACCAAGGCCCAGCTTCAAGTCCAGCGCATCTGCCCGCCGAAGGTGTCCGCCGTGACGCAATGCTCTGAGCCGTGCTCTGCTGGCGCTGTGACCTTGGATGACAGCGCAAGCAGGGTCCGCCTGCGTGAGGGGCATGGCAGAAAGGAGGGAATCAAAGCAAGCACGAACAGGAGCAAACGTGGGTAGTGTACGGTCAAGATTGTCCGAGTTTGAATGCATAGGTGTTAACCCAG
>BDSI01000405.1:0-28026 GCA_003117195.1 Eudorina sp. 2006-703-Eu-15
CCAGCCATTGCGCTACCGAGCCTGCGTACATGACCCAGCCATTGCGCTACCGAGCCTGCGTACATGACCCAGCCATTGCGCTACCGAAGGCCTGCGTACATGACCCCAGCCATTGCGCTACCGAGCCTGCGTACATGACCCAGCCATTGCGCTACCGAGCCTGCGTACATGACCCAGCCATTGCGCTACCGAGCCTGCATACATGACCCAGCCATTGCGCTACCGAGCCTGCATACATGACCAGAGAGCGGGAACGGGAGGAGCCCCGGTACGGCGGTCCGCCGCCGCCACCCCGCGCCCGCCCGCCGCCGCCGCCGCCGCCGCGCGGCGGCGGCGACCGTGAGCCGCCACGCGAAGGAGATCGCGACCGGGAGCGGGGAGATCGGGAGTGTGATCGCCAGTCGATGCGGGGCCGTGGGGGGCCGCCGGCCATGCCACCACCTCCCGGGGCCGGCCCCGCGGCGGTGACCGACCCGGACCACCCGGGGAGCGGGACCGGGAGGCGGGTCGCCGTCGCGGCGGCGGTGACATGGAGTGGCCGCCGTAGCGCCGGTCCTCGGGGCCGTCGGGCCCGTCGTCGTGCCAGCGGCCCATGGGTCGGCGGCCCTGGCAGGACACGGCAAGAAATACGGTAGGGCCCGTTGGGTGATCGCCCTCAAGCAACACACATTTGCTTATTGCCGCCCCTGCTCATAGTAATATGTATATAAGAGAGACAGCGAGAGAGAGAAAGACCCCACCTCGCCCCAATGTTTGGCTCAGATTGACCCCCATCAGGCCTACCCACCCACTCACCGGCGGTCCCCCCTCATCATCGTACCGCTGACGCTTGATGGGTCGGTCGTAGTCATCGTAGTAGTCCCCGCCGCCGTAGCGCCCGCCTCGTCCCCGCCCACGATAGCCGCCGGGCCCAAAGTCCCCGCGGCCGCCCCTGCCCCGGTAGCCGTACTCGCCGCGTCCATCACCGTAGTCGCCGTCATAGTAGCCCCCGCCACCCCGCCCCCCGTAGCTGCCCCGGCCGCGGTAGCCCCTGCGCGCACGCACGCACGGAGAGCAGATGCATCGGGTCCAGAGCCAGGTCAGGGCGGTCCTACCCAAAAACCCAAAGGCCTGCAACGAAAAATATACGGGGAGCAGGAGTCGGCGTACGGCAGTTGGATCACACCGCGAGTACCAGGTGCAGGGATGACACGAGGGCACGGGGTCTGCAGCGCAAGCAAGGTAGACCGCTGTGGGCAATGTCAGACCGCTACGTTGCGTATGGCATGGCAATGTGGGGATGGTGGGATCACGCGGCGCTGGCCTTCCACCCCTGCTGACCTGCTCGCCATTGTAGTGGTCGCCAATGTGCAGCGCCGGCCGCACGCCGCTGCGGACCGCATCGAAGCGCCCGTGGGTCCGCAACGGGTGGTGAAGGTGGCGGGGGCAAAGGCGAAGGCGGAGGTGCCCAGCCTCGGCCCCACAACCTCTCACGCGGGCCGCACGCCGCTGGGGACCGCATGGAAGCGCCAAAAGGCCTGCAACAAAAAATATACGGGGAGCAGGGGTCGGCGCACGGCAGTTGGATCGCGCCCGCGAGTACCAGGCAGACCGCTACCTTGCTTACGTCATGACCGCTATGTTGCTTATGGCATGGCAATGTGGGGATGGTGGGATCACGCGGCGCCGGCCCTCCACCCCTGCTGACCTGCTCGCCATTGTCGCGGTCGCCAATGTGCAGCGCCGGCCGCACGCCGCTGCGGACCGCATAGAAGCGCCAGCGGGTCCGCAACGGGTGGTGAAGGTGGCGGGGGCAAAATTGAAGGCGGAGGTGCCCAGCCTCGGCCCCACGACCTCTCACGCCGGCCGCACGCCGCTCGGGACCGCAGGCGACTGCTGAGGTGCCCAGCCTTTGACCCCCGAGCTGCCGCGACATGCTGTGGGCAGGGCCGGCGACGGCGACAGCGGCGACGGGCTGGGCGAGCGCCCGCAATGGCATTGGGGGGCTGGGCTGCGCAGGCCACGGCTGAGGTGCCCAGCCTTTGACCCCCGAGCTGCCGCGACGTCCTGTGGGCAGGGCCGGCGACAGAGACGGCGGCGACGGGCTGGGCGAGCGCTGCTTATGGCAGCGGGGGGCTGGTCTGCGCAGGCGCCGGCTGAGGTGCCCAGCCTTTGACCCCATAGCTCCCGCGACGTGCTGTGGGCAGGGCCGGCGACAGAGACGGCGGCGACGGGCTGGGCGAGCGCTGCTTATGGCAGTGGGGGCTGGGCTGCGCAGGCGACAGCTGAGGTGCCCAGCCTTTGACCCCCGAGCTGCCGCGACATGCTGTGGGCAGGGCCGGCGACGGCGACGGCGGCGACGGGCTGGGCGAGCGCCCGAAATGGCATTGGGGGGCTGGGCTGCGCAGGCCACGGCTGAGGTGCCCAGCCTTTGACCCCCGAGCTGCCGCGACGTCCTGTGGGCAGGGCCGGCGACGGCGACGGCGGCGACGGGCTGGGCGAGCGCTGCTTATGGCAGCGGGGGGCTGGTCTGCGCAGGCGCCGGCTGAGGTGCCCAGCCTTTGACCCCATAGCTCCCGCGACGTGCTGTGGGCAGGGCTGGCGACAGCGACGGCGGCGACGGGCTGGGCGAGCGCTGCTTATGGCAGTGGGGGGCTGGGCTGCGCAGGCCACGGCTGAGGTGCCCAGCCTTTGACCCCATAGCTCCCGCGACGTGCTGTGGGCAGGGCTGGCGACGGCGACGGCGGCGACGGGCTGGGCGAGCGCTGCTTATGGCAGTGGGGGGCTGGGCTGCGCAGGCGACAGCTGAGGTGCCCAGCCTTTGACCCCCGAGCTGCCGCGACATGCTGTGGGCAGGGCCGGCGACGGCGACGGCGGCGACGGGCTGGGCGAGCGCTGCTTATGGCAGTGGGGGGCTGGGCTGCGCAGGCGACAGCTGAGGTGCCCAGCCTTTGACCCCCGAGCTGCCGCGACATGCTGTGGGCAGGGCCGGCGACGGCGACGGCGGCGACGGGCTGGGCGAGCGCCCGCAATGGCATTGGGGGGCTGGGCTGCGCAGGCCACGGCTGAGGTGCCCAGCCTTTGACCCCCGAGCTGCCGCGACGTCCTGTGGGCAGGGCCGGCGACAGAGACGGCGGCGACGGGCTGGGTGAGCGCTGACAATTGCAGCGAGGGGCTGGATCCCCGACTTGAGCCTCGGCCCCCCAACCTCCGTCCCACGCCACCCATGCCGCTGGGGACCGCCCCGCCCCGCCCCGCCCTGCCCCGCCACGCCCCGCCACACCCCGCCCCATCCATCCACCACCACCCCGAAGCCATGGATGCCAACCAAGACTCGTTGCTCGATTGTCACATCCACAGCCCCGAGAGCAGCAAGCTTCAGGTACCCGAAATGCAATAGTCCCTTTCACCAACACACGACCCGCTCGCCCAACCTATATCGATAGGTACTCACATGATGACCTACGTTGCTTATGGCATAGCAATGTGGGGATGGTGGGATTACGCGGCGCCGGCCCTCCACCCCTGCTGACCTGCTCGCCATTGTCGCGGTCGCCAATGTGCAGCACTGGCCGCACGCCGCTGCGGACCGCATCGAAGCGCCCGCGGGTCCGCAACGGGTGGCGAAGGTGGCAGGGGCGAGGGCGAAGGCGACGGTGACGGCAACGGCGACGGCGGCGACGGGCTGGGCGAGCACCCGCAATGGCAGCGGGGGGCTGGGCTGTGCAGGCGCCGGCTGAGGTGCCCAGCCGTTGACCCCGAGCTGCCGCGATGATCTGTGTGCAGGGCCGGCGACGGCGACGGCGGCGACAGGCTGGGCGAGCGCCCGCAATGGCATTGGGGGGCTGGGCTGCACATGCCACGGCTGAGGTGCCCAGCCTTTGACCCCCGAGCTGCCGCGACGTCCTGTGGGCAGGGCCGGCGACAGAGACGGCGGCGATGGGCTGGGTGAGCGCTGCTTATGGCAGCGGGGGGCTGGTCTGCGCAGGCGCCGGCTGAGGTGCCCAGCCTTTGACCCCATAGCTCCCGCGACATGCTGTGGGCAGGGCCGGCGACAGAGACGGCGGCGACGGGCTGGGCGAGCGCTGCTTATGGCAGTGGGGGGCTGGGCTGCGCAGGCGACAGCTGAGGTGCCCAGCCTTTGACCCCCGAGCTGCCGCGCCATGCTGTGGGCAGGGCCGGCGACGGCGACGGCGGCGACGGGCTGGGCGAGCGCCCGCAATGGCATTGGGGGGCTGGGCTGCGCAGGCCACGGCTGAGGTGCCCAGCCTTTGACCCCCGAGCTGCCGCGACGTCCTGTGGGCAGGGCCGGCGACGGCGACGGCGGCGACGGGCTGGGCGAGCGCTGCTTATGGCAGCGGGGGGCTGGTCTGCGCAGGCGCCGGCTGAGGTGCCCAGCCTTTGACCCCATAGCTCCCGCGACGTGCTGTGGGCAGGGCTGGCGACAGCGACGGCGGCGACGGGCTGGGCGAGCGCTGCTTATGGCAGTGGGGGGCTGGGCTGCGCAGGCCACGGCTGAGGTGCCCAGCCTTTGACCCCATAGCTCCCGCGACGTGCTGTGGGCAGGGCTGGCGACGGCGACGGCGGCGACGGGCTGGGCGAGCGCTGCTTATGGCAGTGGGGGCTGGGCTGCGCAGGCGACAGCTGAGGTGCCCAGCCTTTGACCCCCGAGCTGCCGCGACATGCTGTGGGCAGGGCCGGCGACGGCGACGGCGGCGACGGGCTGGGCGAGCGCTGCTTATGGCAGTGGGGGGCTGGGCTGCGCAGGCGACAGCTGAGGTGCCCAGCCTTTGACCCCCGAGCTGCCGCGACATGCTGTGGGCAGGGCCGGCGACGGCGACGGCGGCGACGGGCTGGGCGAGCGCCCGCAATGGCATTGGGGGGCTGGGCTGCGCAGGCCACGGCTGAGGTGCCCAGCCTTTGACCCCCGAGCTGCCGCGACGTCCTGTGGGCAGGGCCGGCGACAGAGACGGCGGCGACGGGCTGGGTGAGCGCTGACAATTGCAGCGAGGGGCTGGATCCCCGACTTGAGCCTCGGCCCCCCAACCTCCGTCCCACGCCACCCATGCCGCTGGGGACCGCCCCGCCCGCCCCGCCCTGCCCCGCCACGCCCCGCCACACCCCGCCCCATCCATCCACCACCACCCCCGAAGCCATGGATGCCAACCAAGACTCGTTGCTCGATTGTCACATCCACAGCCCGAGAGCAGCAAGCTTCAGGTACCCGAAATGCAATAGTCCCTTTCACCAACACACGACCCGCTCGCCCAACCTATATCGATAGGTACTCACATGATGACCTACGTTGCTTATGGCATAGCAATGTGGGGATGGTGGGATTACGCGGCGCCGGCCCTCCACCCCTGCTGACCTGCTCGCCATTGTCGCGGTCGCCAATGTGCAGCACTGGCCGCACGCCGCTGCGGACCGCATCGAAGCGCCCGCGGGTCCGCAACGGGTGGCGAAGGTGGCAGGGGCGAGGGCGAAGGCGACGGTGACGGCAACGGCGACGGCGGCGACGGGCTGGGCGAGCACCCGCAATGGCAGCGGGGGGCTGGGCTGTGCAGGCGCCGGCTGAGGTGCCCAGCCGTTGACCCCCGAGCTGCCGCGATGATCTGTGTGCAGGGCCGGCGACGGCGACGGCGGCGACAGGCTGGGCGAGCGCCCGCAATGGCATTGGGGGGCTGGGCTGCGCATGCCACGGCTGAGGTGCCCAGCCTTTGACCCCCGAGCTGCCGCGACGTCCTGTGGGCAGGGCCGGCGACAGAGACGGCGGCGATGGGCTGGGTGAGCGCTGCTTATGGCAGCGGGGGGCTGGTCTGCGCAGGCGCCGGCTGAGGTGCCAGCCTTTGACCCCATAGCTCCCGCGACGTGCTGTGGGCAGGGCTGGCGACGGCGACGGCGGCGACGGGCTGGGCGAGCGCTGCTTATGGCAGTGGGGGGCTGGGCTGCGCAGGCGACAGCTGAGGTGCCCAGCCTTTGACCCCGAGCTGCCGCGACATGCTGTGGGCAGGGCGGCGACGGCGACGGCGGCGACGGGCTGGGCGAGCGCCCGCAATGGGGTGCCCAGCCTCGGCCCCACGACCTCTCACGCGCGCCAAAAGGCCTGCAACGAAAAATATACGCGGGGAGCAGGGGTCGGCGTACGGCAGTTGGATCGCGCCCGCGAGTACCAGGTGCAGGGGTGACACGAGGGCACGGGGTCTGCAGCGCAAGCAAGGTAGACCGCTGTGGGCAATGTCAGACCGCTACGTTGCTTATGGCATGGCAATGTGGGGATGGTGGGATCACGCGGCGCCGGCCCTCCACCCCTGCTGACCTGCTCGCCATCGTCGCGGTCGCCAATGTGCAGCACCGGCTGCACGCCGCTGCGGACCGCATCAAAGCGCCCGCGGGTCCGCAACGGGTGGTGAAGGTGGCGGGGGCAAAGGTTTAGGGTTAGGGTTTTAGAGTTGTAAGTCCTACCAGATCCTACCAGATCCTACCAGATGCCGTACGTTCAGCATGCAGAACGTACTGCAGGCGTGCTGTATGGACGCACACGCACACGCACACGCACACGCACACGCACACGCACACGCACACGCACACGCACACGCACACGCACACGCACACGCACACGCACACGCACACGCACACGCACACGCACACACACACGCACACGCACACGCACACGCACACGCACACATTCTGCATGCCGTACGTTCAGCATGCAGAATGTACGGCAGGCGTGCTGTATGGACACGCAGCTATGAGAACGTGCAAGTATGCACCGCCCCTCCCCCTATTTATTATAAGTCCTCTAGTTGTAAATCCTACCAGATGCCGTACGTTCAGCATGCAGAATGTACGGCAGGCGTGCTGTATGGACACGCAGCTATGAGAACGTGCAAGTATGCACCGCCCCTCCCCCTACTTATTATAAGTCCTCTAGTTGTAAATCCTACCAGATGCCGTACGTTCAGCAGGCGTGCTGTATGGACGCACACGCACACGCACACGCACACGCACACGCACACGCACACGCACACGCACACGCACACGCACACGCACACGCACACGCACACGCACACGCACACGCACACGCACACGAGGGCACAGGGTCTGCAGCGCAAGCAAGGTAGACCGCTGTGGGCAATGTCAGACCGCTACGTTGCTTATGGCATGGCAATGTGGGGATGGTGGGATCACACGGCGCCGGCCCTCCACCCCTGCTGACCTGCTCGCCATCGTCGCGGTCGCCAATGTGCAGCACCGGCTGCACGCCGCTGCGGACCACATCAAAGCGCCCGCGGGTCCGCAACGGGTGGTGAAGGTGGCGGGGGCAAAGGCGAAGGCGACGGTGACGGCAACGGCGGCGGTGGCGACGGGCTGGGCGAGCGCTGCTTATGGCAGCGGGGGGCTGGTCTGCGCAGGCGCCGGCTGAGGTGCCCAGCCCTTGACCCCATAGCTCCCGCGACGTGCTGTGGGCAGGGCTGGCGACCACGACGGCGGCGACGGGCTGGGCGAGCGCCCGCAATGGCATTGGGGGGCTGGGCTGCGCAGGCCACGGCTGAGGTGCCCAGCCTTTGACCCCCGAGCTGCCGCGACGTCCTGTGGGCAGGGCCGGCGACAGAGACGGCGGCGACGGGCTGGGCGAGCGCTGCTTATGGCAGCGGGGGGCTGGTCTGCGCAGGCGCCGGCTGAGGTGCCCAGCCTTTGACCCCATAGCTCCCGCGACGTGCTGTGGGCAGGGCTGGCGACAGCGACGGCGGCGACGGGCTGGGCGAGCACTGCTTATGGCAGTGGGGGCTGGGCTGCGCAGGCCACGGCTGAGGTGCCCAGCCTTTGACCCCGAGCTGCCGCGACGTCCTGTGGGCAGGGCCGGCGACAGAGACGGCGGCGACGGGCTGGGCGAGCGCTGCTTATGGCAGCGGGGGGCTGGTCTGCGCAGGCGCCGGCTGAGGTGCCCAGCCTTTGACCCCATAGCTCCCGCGACGTGCTGTGGGCAGGGCTGGCGACAGCGACGGCGGCGACGGGCTGGGCGAGCGCCCGCAATGGCAGTGGGGGGCTGGGCTGCGCAGGCCACGGCTGAGGTGCCCAGCCTTTGACCCCATAGCTCCCGCGACGTGCTGTGGGCAGGGCTGGCGACAGCGACGGCGGCGACGGGCTGGGCGAGCGCTGCTTATGGCAGTGGGGGCTGGGCTGCACAGGCGACTGCTGAGGTGCCCAGCCTTTGACCCCCGAGCTGCCGCGCCATGCTGTGGGCAGGGCCGGCGACGGCAACAGCGGCGACGGGCTGGGCGAGCGCCCGCAATGGCATTGGGGGGCTGGGCTGCGCAGGCCACGGCTGAGGTGCCCAGCCTTTGACCCCCGAGCTGCCGCGACATGCTGTGGGCAGGGCCGGCGACGGCAACAGCGGTGACGGGCTGGGCGAGTGCCCGCAATGGCAGCGGGGGCTGGGCTGTGCAGGCGCCGGCTGAGGTGCCAGCCTTTGACCCCATAGCTCCCGCGACCTGCTGTGGTCAGGGCCGGCGACAGCAACGGCGGCAACGGGCTGGGCGAGCACCCGCAATGGCAGCGGGGGGCTGGCTGCGCAGGGGCCGGCCTGAGGTGCCCAGCCTTTGACCCCATAGCTCCCGCGACATGCTGTGGGCAGGGCCGGCGACGGCGACGGCGGTGACGGGCTGGGTGAGCGCCCGCAATGGCTGCGGGGGCCGGGGCTGCGCAGGCGCCGGCTGAGGTGCCCAGCCTTTGACCCCGAGCTGCCGCGAAGTGCTGTGGGCAGGGCCGGCGACGGCAACGGCGGTGATGGGCTGGGCGAGCGCCGCAATGGCAGCGGGGGCTGGGCTGCACAGGCGACGGCTGAGGTGCCCAGCCTTTGACCCAGAGCTGCCCCACCCCGCCCACCCCGCCCGCCCCCCCGCCCGCCCCGCCCCGCCCCGCCCGCCCGCCCGCCCCGCCCCGCCCCGCCCCGCCCGCCCCGCCCCGCCCACCCCGCCCCGCCCCGCCCGCCCCGCCCCGCCCCGCCCCACCTCGCCCCATCCATCCACCACCGCCCCCAAAGCCATGGATGCCAACCAAGACTCGTTGCTCGATTGTCACATCCACAGCCCCGAGAGCAGCAAGCTTCAGGTACCGAAACGCAAAAGTCCCTTTCACCAACACACGGCCCGCTCGCCCAACCTATATTGATAGGTACTCACATGATGACCCCGCGAGGTCTGCGGATCAGATGTCACCAGCCCTCACCCTGCTGACCTGCTCTGTCACCGTCGCCATATCCAATGTGCAGTGCCGGCCGCACGCTGCAGGGTCGCATCAAACCGCCCACAGATCTGCAACGGGCTGGGCGAGCGCCCGCAATGGCAGCGGGGGGCTGGGCTGCGCAGGCGCCGGCCTGAGGTGCCCAGCCTTTGACCCCATAGCTCCCGCGATGTGCTGTGGGCAGGGCCGGCTACGGCAACATCGGCAACGGGCTGGACGAGCGCCCGCAATGGCAGCGGGGGGCTGGGCTGCGCAGGTGCAGGCTGAGGTGCCCAGCCTTTGACCCCCGAGCTGCCGCGACGATCTGTGGGCAGGGCCGGCGTTGGCGACGGTGGCGACAGGCTGGGTGAGCGCCCACAATGGCAGCGGGGGCTGGGCTGCGCAGGCACTGGCTGAGGTGCCCAGCCTTTGACCCCATAGCTCCCGCGATGTGCTGTGGGCAGGGCTGGCGACCGCGACGGCGGCGACGGGCTGGGCGAGCACCCGCAATGGCAGCGGGGTGCTGGGCTGCACAGGCGCCGGCTGAGGTGCCCAGCTTTGACCCCGAGCTGCCGCGACGTGCTGTGGGCAGGGCCGGCGACGGTGAAGGCGGTGATGGGCTGGGCGAGCGCCCGCAATGGCAGCGGGGGGCTGGGCTGCACAGGCGACGGCTGAGGTGCCAGCCTTTGACCCCGAGCTGCGCGACCTGCTGTGGGCAGGGCCGGCGACGGCGATGGCGGTGACGGCTGGGCGAGTGCCCGCAATGGCTGCGGGGGGCTGGGCTGCGCAGCGCCGGCTGAGGTGCCCAGCCTTTGACCCCATAGCTCCGCGACATGCTGTGGGCAGGGCTGGCGACGGCAACGGGCGCGACGGGCTGGGCGAGCGCCCGCAATGGCAGCGGGGGGCTGGGCTGCACAGGCGACGGTTGAGGTGCCCAGCTTTGACCCCGAGCTGCCGCGACCTGCTGTGGGCAGGGCCGGCAATGGCAACAGCGCGACGGGCTGGGCGAGTGCCCGCAATGGCAGCGGGGGGCTGGGCTGTGCAGGCGCCGGCTGAGGTGCCCAGCCTTTGACCCATAGCTCCCGCGACATGCTGTGGGCAGGGCCGGCGACAGCAACGGCGGCAACGGGCTGGGCGAGCGCCCGCAATGGCAGCGGGGGCTGGGCTGCGCAGGCGCCGGCCTGAGGTGCCCAGCCTTTCACCCCATAGCTCCGCGACATGCTGTGGGCAGGGCCAGCGACGGCGACGTGCGTGACGGGCTGGGCGAGCGCCCGCAATGGCTGCGGGGGCCTGGGCTGCGCAGGCGCCGGCTGAGGTGCCCAGCCTTTGACCCCGAGCTGCCGCGACGTGCTGTGGGCAGGGCCGGCGACGGCAACGGCGGTGATGGGCTGGGCGAGCGCCCGCAATGGCAGCGGGGGCTGGGCTGCACAGGCGACGGCTGAGGTGCCCAGCCTTTCACCCCATAGCTCCCGCGACATGCTGTGGGCAGGGCCGGCGACGGCGACGGCGGTGACGGGCTGGGCGAGCGCCCGCAATGGCTGCGGGGGCCTGGGCTGCGCAGGCGCCGGCTGAGGTGCCCAGCCTTTGACCCCCGAGCTGCCCGCGACGTGCTGTGGGCAGGGCCGGCGACGGCAACGGCGGTGATGGGCTGGGCGAGCGCCCGCAATGGCAGCGGGGGGCTGGGCTGCACAGGCGACGGCTGAGGTGCCCAGCCTTTGACCCCAGAGCTGCCCCACCCCGCCCCGCCCCCCCCGCCCCCCCCCGCGCCCCCCGCCCCGCCCCGCCCCGCCCGCCCGCCCCGCCCCGCCCCGCCGCCTCGCCCCATCCATCCACCACCGCCCAAAAGCCATGGATGCCACCAAGACCTGTGTCGATTGTCACATCCACAGCCCCGAGAGTAGCAAGCTTCAGGTACCGAAACGCAAAAGTCCCTTTCACCAACACACGGCCCGCTCGCCCAACCTATATTGATAGGTACTCACATGATGACCCCGCGAGGTCTGCGGATCACATGTCACCGGCCCTCCACCCTGCTGACCTGCTCCGTCACCGTCGCCATATCCAATGTGCAGTGCCGGCTGCACGCTGCCAGGGACACATCAAACCGCCCAACAGATCTGCAACGGGTGGCAAAGGCGGCAGGGGTGAGGGTGAAGGCGGAGGCACAGGATCCCCAGCCTGAGACTCGCGCCCCAATCTCCCACACCGCCCCATGCCCCGCCCCGCCCCGCCCGCCCCGCCCCCCGCCCCGGCCCCGCCGCCCCCCGCCCCGCCCCGCCCGCCCCGCCCCGCCCCGCCGCGCGCCCCCGCCCGCCGCCCGCCCCGCCGCCCCCCCGCGCCCCGCCCCGCCCCGCCCGGCCCCGCCCCAATCCATCCACCACCGCCCCCGAAGCCACAGATGCCAACCAAGGCTCGTTCTCGATATTCACATCCACAGCCCGCGAGAGCGGGCAAGTTCAGGTACCCAAACCATATTGACCCTTTCACCCACAAATGGCCGCGCGCTCACAACCACTATTGAAAGGTACTGAACAAATCGCACCTTCATTGGCAGGATCCCAGCAGCCCCGACTGAGCCTCAGCCCCCCCAACCCCCGCGATGTGCTGTGGGCAGGGCTGGCGACCGCGACGCGGGCGACGGGCTGGGCGAGCACCCGCAATGGCAGCGGGGTGCTGGGCTGCACAGGCGCCGGCTGAGGTGCCCAGCCTTTGACCCCCAAGCTGCCGCGACGTGCTGTGGGCAGGGCCGGCGACGGTGACGGCGGTGATGGCTGGGCGAGCGCCCGCAATGGCAGCGGGGGGCTGGCGCACAGCGACGGCTGAGGTGCCCAGCCTTGACGAGCTGCCGCGACCTGCTGTGCAGGGCCGCGACGGGGCGATGGCGGTGACGGGGCTGGGCGAGTGCCGGCGCAAGGCTGCGGGGGGCTGGGCTGCGCAGGCACCGGCTGAGGTGCCCAGCCTTTGACGCCCCATAGCTCCGCGACATGCTGTGGGCAGGCTGGTGGCGCCGACGGGCTGGGCGAGCGCCTGCAATGGCAGCGGGGGGCTGGGCTGCACAGGCGACGGTTGAGGTGCCCAGCCTTTGACCCCCGAGCTGCCGCGACCTGCTGTGGCATGGCACAGCGGCGACGGGCTGGGGCGAGTGCCCGCAATGGCAGCAGGGGGCTGGGCTGTGCAGGCGCCGGTGAGGTGCCCGCCTTTGACCCATACTCCCGCGACATGCTGTGGGCAGGGCCGGCGACAGCAACGGCGGAAACGGGCTGGGCGAGCGCGCCGCAATGGCAGCGGGGGCTGGGCTGCGCAGGCGCCGGGCTGAGGTGCCCAGCCTTTCACCGCCATAGCTCCCGCGCGACATGCTGTGGGCAGGGCCGCGGCGCGGCGGTGACGGGCTGGGCGAGCGCCCGCAATGGCTGCGGGGGCTGGGCTGCGCAGGCGCCGGCTGAGGTGCCCAGCCTTTGACCCCATAGCTCCCGCGACATGCTGTGGGCAGGGCCGGTGACAGCAACGGCGGCAACGGCTGGGCGAGCGCCGCAATGGCAGCGGGGGCTGGGCTGCGCAGGCGCCGGCCTGAGGTGCCCAGCCTTTCACCCCATAGCTCGGAAGCGGCGGCGCTCCCTGGCCGGCCGGCCCACGCCGCGCCGCAAAAGCATGCGGCGTCGCCTCTTCCCCAAGCACCACGGCCAACCTCGCCGCCGCGCCCCCCGACATCCGCTCCGAAGCGAGCGGCCCAGGGGCTGGCAAGGTGCCGCCGCCGCGGCCGCGGCCGCCGCTGCCGCCGTTCCGCAGCACCTTGAGGCTGCGGCCCTGGCGCCTATGGATGGCGGAATGGGTTGGCTGGATGGCAGCGCCGACTCGCAGCCAGAGCGCGCCGCCAGTACCTTGCGGCGCCACGTCCGCAGGCAGTGGCGGCCGCGGCCGCGGCGGCGGCACCTTGCCAGCCTGGGCCGCTCGCTTCGGGAGCAGATGCCGGGGGGCCGCGGCGGCGAGGATGGCATGGTGCTTGGGCAGAGGCGACGCCGCAGGCTTCGGCGCGGCGGCGGCGGTGGGGCGGCGGCAGGGAGCGCCACCGTTCCGCAGCCTTGGAGGCTGGCGATCGAGAGGTGCTCAGGTGGCGTGCCCGGAACGCAGAAGCAGCGGACACAACCTAACGGATGCAGTGGGGGTGCCGGAGGCACAGATCAGCGGAGGCAACGCAACGGACACAACATCAAAGGAAAGCACTCGCCACTGGAAGCGGCGGCTGCACAGGCGACGGCTGAGGTGCCAGCCTTTGACGCCCAGAGCTGCCCGAGCCGCCGACCCCGCCCCGCCCCCCCCCCGCCCCGCCCCGCCCGCCCCGCCCCGCCCGCCCACCCCGCCCGCCGCCGGCCCGCCCCATCCATCCACCACCGCCCCGAAGCCACAGATGCCAACCAAGGCTCGTTCCTCGATATTCAATCCACAGCCCGAGAGCGGCAAGCTTCAGGTACCCAAACCATATTGACCTTTCACCCACAAATGCCCGCTCGCCAAACCACTATTGAAAGGTACTGAAACAAATCGCACCTTCATTGGCAGGATCCCCAGCAGGATCCCCGACTTGAGCCTCAGCCCAACCTCCCGCGCGCGGCTCATGCTGCTGGGGACGCATGTTGAATGGGCCACGGGTCTGCAACATGGAAAACGTGGGGAGCAGGGGCCGGCATACATCACCTGGATCACGCCCGCGACATGGGTGCAAGAGGACATGAGGGCAGCGGTCCACCATGCAACGCACAGTGCTGCAGGAATGGGCAGACCGCTACGCTCAGCATTCATTCACGCGTGCATTCAGACCTCATAGTCACTTATTAACAGTTCCTCACGTCATACAAAGGTGAAGGCCCCTGGAGCTGCTCGCCAAGGTGTGAAATTCATAAAAATCTGTCAGGGAAATGGTTGCGGGGTTGGGTTCGGTTAGGGTTCGGTTTGGGTTCGGTTTGGGGTTCAGTATGGTTTGCTTAGGTTTGCGGTTTCGGTTCGGTTTTCGTGCCGGTTGCCGGGGCTTAGGGTCACACCCAGCCGAATGCCATTTTGACCTTCTACAAGTTGCACGTTGCAAAGTGGCTGAACCTGGTCACATGATGGTCTTCTGAATACCTCTCGTTCACAAAAATGTTTGTAGTTGATGCCTGCACTGCAGATGGTGCTTACCATTACTTAATTTCCAGTGGAGACGATGGACCACACGTGTGCTATCCAGACAACCCCAACACCTGCACACGGCAGTAAAGGAACATTGCATCAGCATTTCATTGGCTTAGGATGCCATAGAATCAGGTCCGGAAAGAAGAACGCACTGCAACGTTGGAATGTAGGATCTACATACCTTCTTGCTGACTGCCAAGCTGTCCAGGCCCAGCTTCATAAATGAGTTCAGGTTAACAATAAGTAAGTACTACAATAATAGTGCTAAAGGAAAACGCAGCCCTAGCACTGACCAGGTCTCAGTTCCGTTTACAAGAGATTGCTTGGTATGCTAGATAAGCAAGCTTACTGTAATGTGTGTGAGTATTACTAAGTAGCTCACCTTCCATGTTGTAAATTTATCAGTTGAGACGTGACTGTCGTAACTTGTACAACGGAGGATCCCTTTTCAGCGGGTGGTGGTGGCAGGCGTCGGGTCACCATACAGCGACGCTGCCGTCCAAGGCAGGTTCGGATGGCTTGGGTGCAGGCTGCGTGCTTGTACAGCAGAGCCATACGCAGCTGCTGAGGGGCCGGGCGTTGCCACACATTCGCGTCCTGCGGATCCCTTTCGGTGGGTAATGTGGGCCGGCCCTGGGTCGCCGTACAGAGGATCGACAGACGACCACTGTTCTGATGGCTTGGGTGCAGGGTTGTGTGCTCGTGTAGCAGAGCCATACGCAGCTGGTGAGGGCCAGGCATTAACGCACGTTCGCGTCCGCAGATCCCTACTTGGTGAATGGAGCCAGTGTTTCAGTAAATCACAAAGCCAATATTATTCGCGCCGCGTACTGATTATTTACACCGCAAGATGTGTTAGAGAAACGCCGTCGGTTTGATTTGGAGGAGTTCGTTTGGGAGTCGAGCGCATGGCACAAAAGTGCAGGTAGTGAGTGCAACGGTTTCGCGGCTGCGCGTGCCGTACGTCGCCACCAAGGGACGTACGGCGAGACTGTGCTAGGCAAAGTATCGAAGGAGATTGGGATGGTTGGGTTGCGGATCGGGTGATGACCTCCACGACTTGGGCGATGCGTTGGTGCGCGTGCATTGCAGGGGGGCGTGCTTGCGACATGCAACCCTGGCTGCTATCTGATGGTTTGCAACGGTTTCGCAGCTGCGCGTGCCGTACGTCGCCACCAAGGGACGTACGGCGAGACTGTGACATGCGCGCATCTAGTATTTTTCTGTTGGGATACGTCAGCATGGTGGTGTTGAGAAACAGGAGTTTGTTTGGGTGTCCGAGCGCATGGCACAAAAGTGCAGGTGGTGAGTGCAAGTGCAAGTTGGTGGTGTACGGCAACAACGTAGTATTGCACTTGGTGAGGAGGAGAGATTGCTGTTTGTGCTGATTAGTAATGCGTTTGTATCTTGTGGATGATCATCGCAGTAATCGGTTAAGAGGGCTGCGGGTAAATACAGTTGTGAGGACCGGGTAGTCTGGGCTTGCTACTCGCTCGCCACCGGTGCGCCACAACCGCCCATAATGTATTCATCTCACGGTGCAGCGACTGAATTGATCTATTTCGCAATGATTGCATAGTTTCATGTTTTTGTTGGGGACATTGGCCTCCTCCTCGGTTTTGCTTTCATTTTTGCTCAGTCCGTTCCTAGAGCTTCGAGCCGAAGACACTGCTCCCTGGATTCCATTTTGCTATGAAAATGAATGTCAGAGAGCTTATCCAAGAAGACCTGGATGGACGGACAGTTTAACTTTCATAACGGTTGGGGTACGGTTGGTTACTGTTGTACACGTCGTGAGCGAATTATTGAAGTCTTGCCTGAGCAACAGTCAGGCTTGTAACAAATTTCCTATAACATATAATTGGTGTATTGTTCATTTAATAATGCTCATTGCGAAAGGCGACTACTATTGTGTTTGAATTGCGCGCGCAAACCTCATGGGCCAACTAGAGCCAACACAACCGCCACCTAATGCTAAGCCATTTACAATCTCTTAGCCAATGCAATGGTGAAGAAGTCAAGAGCAGCCAAGAAGCCTCTGTCTGCTTGGAAAGGGTGCTCAACAGTGCAAGTGAAACTGCTGGCGTAGTGAGGTAAGAAGCTGATTCACGCATGCTTACAAGATGTCTGGACATGAAATTGAAGTCTAGCTGAATTGGATTGGTATTTTCCCTCCGCACTGTAGGAAAAGGTCGGCGGCGATGGGAGCTGTTCCGTTCGCAAGGCTTCTCCAGGTCAAACTCGGTGGCCACAATGCTGTGGGTCTTCAAGCTATTGGTTTTGGTTTGCAGAATGAATGATCATTCCATCTATGTGGACATAGGATGCTTGCTCGGACGGTGGGTACATTCGAGCATTTAAACTTGTTTTTTTGCAGAAACCATTTGCCGTCAGCTTATGTTGATAGGTATTTGCAAATGTATGTGTGATCTGTTATCTAGACGTAAGCAAATATGGTCTTTGTCATTTCCACAGAAGTGTGTTATGTGTTCATGTTGTGACCGACGACCGTCCTCTCCTCTCCGTTACAATCATATTGCAGGACCATGGTGCAAGCCATAAAGTAGATCAACGTAGCACGATGTATCGGGGTGGAGCTGGTGGGTGACGTGCTTTACAAGTCCAAACAGGTCATACCGCTTTTTTTGGCGAGCAGACACCGGGATGGTGGGCAACCTACACCGGTTTTGCACCAGAGGATAAGATGGCCGCAGCTCGCCTCATCATGGCCACCCCAACTCGGTGGGTATGTACGACACATGCACGACACATGCACCCATATCACTTGCATGCCGCCAGGCCACCTCCAACACTTTCACCCCTACTGTGCGCCCACCCCATGACATGTTAAGACCTCAACCACCATATTGACGCACCCTTGATGATGTGTCTAGCACCATTCCGTCGGTTGTCTAGTGCAGTGCGTTCTATGAACCTATGTTTCACTCTTCAGGCATGTCTCTTACAGGCATGACCTTGTATGCGTATCACAACACCATTTGTGTTCACCATGACATACCACCCATTACCAACGTGTTCACCCTCACAGGCAGTCGTGATTGTGGAGAAGGATCAAGGCGGAGATGTGGTGGCTGTCGAGCTGATGGAGGGCATGGGCTTCCGTGGCTTCAAGTGTGTGGGCTCCAGAACCATGGTCATGGTCCGAAGGGACAGGCGGTGTAAAATGCCAGCATTCAGCTTGTATGGTAAGTGTCGTACGTTACACATGCAGTTTGTACGGAGCGCGCGCGCGCGTGGCGGGAAGCGGCATGCCGCCGTCCCTCGCCCTGGAGTGATGGGGCGTGGCGTGGCGCGACACCGCCGCGGTGACCAACCCCACCGTCCCATACCGCTGTCCCTCGCCCATGGAGTGTTGGGGCTGGGGTGTCGGGAGTCGCCGCCGACACCAATGCCGCCGTCCCACGCCGCCGTCCGTCACCCGTGGCGGGAACCCTAGTGCAACCAACCCCCAGCCATGCAACCGTCCTCCCCCGTGGAGTGTTGGGGCGTGGCGGGGCGTGGCGGGATGTTGTTGATCTGATTCTTTTTCTCGCGCAACGTGGAAATGTTTTCTACCAGCTGGGAAATGTTAAAAACATTCATTTTAAAAAGGTGTCATTTTAGTCTAAGGGACAGGCAGTATAAAATGCCAGCATTCAGATTGTACGGTAAGTGTCGTACGTTACACATGCAGTTTGTACGGTAAGTGTCGTACGTTACACATGCAGTTTGTACGGAGCGCGCGCGCGTGTGGTGGGAAGCGGCATGCCGCCGTCCCTCGCCCCTGGAGTGATGGGGCGTGGCGTGGCGTGACACCGCCGCGGTGACCAACCCCACCGTCCCATACCGCTGTCCCTCGCCCATGGAGTGTTGGGGCTGGGGTGTCGGGAGTCGCCGCCGACACCAATGCCGCCGTCCCACGCCGCCGTCCGTCACCCGTGGCGGGAACCCTAGTGCAACCAACCCCCAGCCATGCAACCGTCCTCCCCCGTGGACTGTTGGGGCGTGTGGCGTGGCGCGACACCGCCGCGGTGACCAACCCCACCGTCCCACGCCGCCGTCCCTCGCCGTGGAGTGTTGGGGTGTGGCGTGGCGGGACACCGCCGCCGACACCAATGCCGCCGTCCCACGCCGCTGTCCCTCCCCGCCCCCTGCATGCAGTACGTGCCCATTGAGGGGTTCGACAACAAGGTCAACACCCATGGCGATGTACGGAACAAGTTCACCTTCGAGCCATCCCGCTACCAGATGGACAAGGGGTGCCGGCACCGGCCTGTGCGCGTCTCACACGAGGGTGTCAGGGCGGGGAAGTGGAGGTCACCATGCCTGCGCCATCATAGCCTACAGGGGTATTGTGTTTACAGCTGGGTTTAATGTATGTGTGATCCGGCTTTCAAGCGCGTGCGATCCAGTTTTAGACCGTGCACGCGAGTTGGGTTTAATGCGTGCGAGCCATGTCTCAGTGCCTAGTGTCAGGTTCTCGGGTTTATGTGTCTTGTGCATTTTATCATGTACGACGTTCGTACGAGGGTCATGGGCCTTTGCTTTGGGAGTCGCGGCGTAATGAATGCTGTTTTTGGTATTATTAAATTACCAGTGTTTGTTATGAGCTGCAGCAGCAGCAGCAGTTGATAGGAAATGGTGGATGTGAGTGGATGGTGTGAGGTGAATGGGTGATCACGGCACCAGGCAGATAGATCCATCGATGATTAGATAAGTGCGGCAGGTTGCGTGCGTGTTGGTGTGGATGTGCCTGTGTGTGCACACACTTGGCGTTTGGGTGCAAGGCAAGGTACTTGTGTGTGTGTGTGGTGTGTGTGTGTGTGTGTGTTGTGTGTGTGAGCACACACTTGTACATGCACGCACGCACAGGTGCACACACAGGTACCTTGGCACCTTGGTAATGGTAATAATGGATGGTTATGACACGTCTTTCACCCATTAGTCCCAGCGACCTTGCGAACAGTACACGATGGCGGCAACTCGTGAGCACCCAACGTGTGTGACAGAACAGCGACAGGGAATACACTCATTCAGCATCACGTTGCTTTCCTATTATAATTATTGGACTTGTCGGAACAGACTGAAACGCCGTAGTCTGCACACACCGTGTTGACATTGCGACACCGCCACCGACACCAGCAGCAGCGGCAGCTTCAAGGAACAACTAGGTGTTCTTTCCTTCTAAGGTGTATGCGTGTATATATTTTCATTACATGCACAAGCATAGTACGCACACAGGAAGTACCTGTGAAGCATTTTGGAAACTAGCAACACTATCTAGAAACGATGAATGGAAAAGCAAGCTTTGTATATCTAAAGGTCATAACCAAATAACTTAAATGCAAACCTAAACTTGCGGTGCGCTGTGCTGCATGCTGTGTCCACCACGTGCACGCACGTGGTGCTGCGTCTCCGCGAGCGGCGACAACAGCAAAGACGATGAAAACTGAACAAAGGGCACTCCGTTAAATTATTACTTGGAATAAATTTTATTATTCGTTACATTCATTAACGGCAATAACGTCTGCTGCAACAACGAGCGAGCGCCATCATACGGTAGCCGCGAGCCGGACCCACCGAACAGCAAAATCTTACACCCTACAAAATGATTCATATCAATACACTTGTTACAATACGTACATGATTCCTATATTTACGGATTTGTAAACAAACAAGAAACGAATACAAAAATCCAAAAAAACGCAACGGAAACACGAGCGCACTGCAGTTCCCCGGACGAACCCGAAAACCAAAAATACCAGACAATGCAAACAGACCGTTTACCCCACCCTGCCGCTGGAGCTAAAGTTAGCCGCCGGGAGATGCGCTTCTGCTCAACGGAAACAATGCAAAGGTGAGCCGTTTCATGTTATTTTTACAAATTTATCATTCATAAATCATAACACATCCCCCAGTATTTTTATATGGCAAGGAGATGATGGTACAGTAAGTGACCCGTCCCGCGACTTAGGCGCGCACGCACGTCCGCCCGATGCGTCGTGCGTCGCACGTCGCATCACTCCGCTCCCGTTGCCGTCCGCAGGCCACACAGTCATGTATCATCCCTGTACATGCCCCGTGCATATGCCCATAACTCCATCAGCGTGCAATACTAATAATACATGCACGGCCCCACGGGTAGCGTATAGTCCCGGGTCCACCGATGGTGGCCGTGCTGAGTCCCTACCGAGCCTGCGTACATGACCCAGCCATTGCGCTACCGAGCCTGCGTACATGACCCAGCCATTGCGCTACCGAGCCTGCGTACATGACCCAGCCATTGCGCTACCGAGCCTGCGTACATGACCCAGCCATTGCGCTACCGAGCCTGCGTACATGACCGCCATGCGCTCCGAGCCTGCGTACATGACCCAGCCATTGCGCTACCGAGCCTGCGTACATGACCCAGCCATTGCGCTACCGAGCCTGCGTACATGACCCAGCCATTGCGCTACCGAGCCTGCGTACATGACCCAGCCATTGCGCTACGAGCCTGCGTACATGACCCAGCCATTGCGCTACCGAGCCTGCGTACATGACCCAGCCATTGCGCTACCGAGCCTGCGTACATGACCCAGCCATTGCGCTACCGAGCCTGCATACATGACCCAGCCATTGCGCCGCCTTACGAGCGCTGCGGACCATGAGCCCGCCGGCCGCCGCCCCCGCGCGGCGTCACGTACCGCAGGCTCGGCCTAGCGCACATGGCTGGCGGGTCATGTACGCAGGCTCCGGCATGTAGGGCCGCGAATGGCTGGGTCATGTACGCAGGCTCGGTAGCGCAATGGCTGGGTCATGTACGCAGGCTCGTAGCGCAATGGCTGGGTCATGGTAGCGCAGGCTCGGTAGCGCAATGGCTGGGTCATGTACGCAGGCTCGGTAGCGCAATGGCTGGGTCATGTACGCAGGCTCGGTAGCGCAATGGCTGGGTCATGTACGCAGGCTCGGTAGCGCAATGGCTGGGTCATGTACGCAGGCTCGGTAGCGCAATGGCTGGGTCATGTACGCAGGCTCGGTAGCGCAATGGCTGGGTCATGTACGCAGGCTCGGTAGCGCAATGGCTGGGTCATGTACGCAGGCTCGGTAGGGACTCAGCACGGCCACCATCGGTGGACCCGGGACTATACGCTACCCGTGGGGCCGTGCATGTATTATTAGTATTGCACGCTGATGGAGTTATGGGCATATGCACGGGGCATGTACAGGGATGATACATGACTGTGTGGCCTGCGGACGGCAACGGGAGCGGAGTGATGCGACGTGCGACGCACGACGCATCGGGCGGACGTGCGTGCGCGCCTAAGTCGCGGGACGGGTCACTTACTGTACCATCATCTCCTTGCCATATAAAAATACTGGGGGATGTGTTATGATTTATGAATGATAAATTTGTAAAAATAACATGAAACGGCTCACCTTTGCATTGTTTCCGTTGAGCAGAAGCGCATCTCCCGGCGGCTAACTTTAGCTCCAGCGGCAGGGTGGGGTAAACGGTCTGTTTGCATTGTCTGGTATTTTTGGTTTTCGGGTTCGTCCGGGGAACTGCAGTGCGCTCGTGTTTCCGTTGCGTTTTTTTGGATTTTTGTATTCGTTTCTTGTTTGTTTACAAATCCGTAAATATAGGAATCATGTACGTATTGTAACAAGTGTATTGATATGAATCATTTTGTAGGGTGTAAGATTTTGCTGTTCGGTGGGTCCGGCTCGCGGCTACCGTATGATGGCGCTCGCTCGTTGTTGCAGCAGACGTTATTGCCGTTAATGAATGTAACGAATAATAAAATTTATTCCAAGTAATAATTTAACGGAGTGCCCTTTGTTCAGTTTTCATCGTCTTTGCTGTTGTCGCCGCTCGCGGAGACGCAGCACCACGTGCGTGCACGTGGTGGACACAGCATGCAGCACAGCGCACCGCAAGTTTAGGTTTGCATTTAAGTTATTTGGTTATGACCTTTAGATATACAAAGCTTGCTTTTCCATTCATCGTTTCTAGATAGTGTTGCTAGTTTCCAAAATGCTTCACAGGTACTTCCTGTGTGCGTACTATGCTTGTGCATGTAATGAAAATATATACACGCATACACCTTAGAAGGAAAGAACACCTAGTTGTTCCTTGAAGCTGCCGCTGCTGCTGGTGTCGGTGGCGGTGTCGCAATGTCAACACGGTGTGTGCAGACTACGGCGTTTCAGTCTGTTCCGACAAGTCCAATAATTATAATAGGAAAGCAACGTGATGCTGAATGAGTGTATTCCCTGTCGCTGTTCTGTCACACACGTTGGGTGCTCACGAGTTGCCGCCATCGTGTACTGTTCGCAAGGTCGCTGGGACTAATGGGTGAAAGACGTGTCATAACCATCCATTATTACCATTACCAAGGTGCCAAGGTACCTGTGTGTGCACCTGTGCGTGCGTGCATGTACAAGTGTGTGCTCACACACACACACACACACACACACACACACACACACACAAGTACCTTGCCTTGCACCCAAACGCCAAGTGTGTGCACACACAGGCACATCCACACCAACACGCACGCAACCTGCCGCACTTATCTAATCATCGATGGATCTATCTGCCTGGTGCCGTGATCACCCATTCACCTCACACCATCCACTCACATCCACCATTTCCTATCAACTGCTGCTGCTGCTGCAGCTCATAACAAACACTGGTAATTTAATAATACCAAAAACAGCATTCATTACGCCGCGACTCCCAAAGCAAAGGCCCATGACCCTCGTACGAACGTCGTACATGATAAAATGCACAAGACACATAAACCCGAGAACCTGACACTAGGCACTGAGACATGGCTCGCACGCATTAAACCCAACTCGCGTGCACGGTCTAAAACTGGATCGCACGCGCTTGAAAGCCGGATCACACATACATTAAACCCAGCTGTAAACACAATACCCCTGTAGGCTATGATGGCGCAGGCATGGTGACCTCCACTTCCCCGCCCTGACACCCTCGTGTGAGACGCGCACAGGCCGGTGCCGGCACCCCTTGTCCATCTGGTAGCGGGATGGCTCGAAGGTGAACTTGTTCCGTACATCGCCATGGGTGTTGACCTTGTTGTCGAACCCCTCAATGGCACGTACTGCATGCAGGGGGCGGGGAGGACAGCGGCGTGGGACGGCGGCATTGGTGTCGGCGGCGGTGTCCCGCCACGCCACACCCCAACACTCCACGGGCGAGGGACGGCGGCGTGGGACGGTGGGGTTGGTCACCGCGGCGGTGTCGCGCCACGCCACACGCCCCAACAGTCCACGGGGGAGGACGGTTGCATGGCTGGGGTTGGTTGCACTAGGGTTCCCGCCACGGGTGACGGACGGCGGCGTGGGACGGCGGCATTGGTGTCGGCGGCGACTCCGACACCCCAGCCCCAACACTCCATGGGCGAGGGACAGCGGTATGGGACGGTGGGGTTGGTCACCGCGGCGGTGTCACGCCACGCCACGCCCATCACTCCAGGGGCGAGGGACGGCGGCATGCCGCTTCCCACCACACGCGCGCGCGCTCCGTACAAACTGCATGTGTAACGTACGACACTTACCGTACAAACTGCATGTGTAACGTACGACACTTACCGTACAATCTGAATGCTGGCATTTTATACTGCCTGTCCCTTAGACTAAAATGACACCTTTTTAAAATGAATGTTTTTAACATTTCCCAGCTGGTAGAAAACATTTCCACGTTGCGCGAGAAAAAGAATCAGATCAACAACATCCCGCCACGCCCCGCCACGCCCCAACACTCCACGGGGAGGACGGTTGCATGGCTGGGGGTTGGTTGCACTAGGGTTCCCGCCACGGGTGACGGACGGCGGCGTGGGACGGCGGCATTGGTGTCGGCGGCGACTCCCGACACCCCAGCCCCAACACTCCATGGGCGAGGGACAGCGGTATGGGACGGTGGGGTTGGTCACCGCGGCGGTGTCGCGCCACGCCACGCCCCATCACTCCAGGGGCGAGGGACGGCGGCATGCCGCTTCCCGCCACGCGCGCGCGCGCTCCGTACAAACTGCATGTGTAACGTACGACACTTACCATACAAGCTGAATGCTGGCATTTTACACCGCCTGTCCCTTCGGACCATGACCATGGTTCTGGAGCCCACACACTTGAAGCCACGGAAGCCCATGCCCTCCATCAGCTCGACAGCCACCACATCTCCGCCTTGATCCTTCTCCACAATCACGACTGCCTGTGAGGGTGAACACGTTGGTAATGGGTGGTATGTCATGGTGAACACAAATGGTGTTGTGATACGCATACAAGGTCATGCCTGTAAGAGACATGCCTGAAGAGTGAAACATAGGTTCATAGAACGCACTGCACTAGACAACCGACGGAATGGTGCTAGACACATCATCAAGGGTGCGTCAATATGGTGGTTGAGGTCTTAACATGTCATGGGGTGGGCGCACAGTAGGGGTGAAAGTGTTGGAGGTGGCCTGGCGGCATGCAAGTGATATGGGTGCATGTGTCGTGCATGTGTCGTACATACCCACCGAGTTGGGTGGCCATGATGAGGCGAGCTGCGGCCATCTTATCCTCTGGTGCAAAACCGGTGTAGGTTGCCCACCATCCCCGGTGTCTGCTCGCCAAAAAAAGCGGTATGACCTGTTTGGACTTGTAAAGCACGTCACCCACCAGCTCCACCCCGATACATCGTGCTACGTTGATCTACTTTATGGCTTGCACCATGGTCCTGCAATATGATTGTAACGGAGAGGAGAGGACGGTCGTCGGTCACAACATGAACACATAACACACTTCTGTGGAAATGACAAAGACCATATTTGCTTACGTCTAGATAACAGATCACACATACATTTGCAAATACCTATCAACATAAGCTGACGGCAAATGGTTTCTGCAAAAAAACAAGTTTAAATGCTCGAATGTACCCACCGTCCGAGCAAGCATCCTATGTCCACATAGATGGAATGATCATTCATTCTGCAAACCAAAACCAATAGCTTGAAGACCCACAGCATTGTGGCCACCGAGTTTGACCTGGAGAAGCCCTTGCGAACGGAACAGCTCCCATCGCCGCCGACCTTTTCCTACAGTGCGGAGGAAAATACCAATCCAATTCAGCTAGACTTCAATTTCATGTCCAGACATCTTGTAAGCATGCGTGAATCAGCTTCTTACCTCACTACGCCAGCAGTTTCACTTGCACTGTTTGAGCACCCTTTCCAAGCAGACAGGAGGCTTCTTGGCTGCTCTTGACTTCTTCACCATTGCATTGGCTAAGAGATTGTAAATGGCTTAGCATTAGGTGGCGGTGTGTTGGCTCTAGTTGGCCCATGAGGTTTGCGCGCGCAATTCAAACACAATAGTAGTCGCCTTTCGCAATGAGCATTATTAAATGAACAATACACCAATTATATGTTATAGGAAATTTGTTACAGAGCCTGACTGTTGCTCAGGCAAGACTTCAATAATTCGCTCACGACGGTGTACAACAGTAACCAACCGTACCCCAACCGTTATGAAAGTTAAACTGTCCGTCCATCCAGGTCTTCTTGGATAAGCTCTCTGACATTCATTTTCATAGCAAAATGGAATCCAGGGAGCAGTGTCTTCGGCTCGAAGCTCTAGGAACGGACTGAGCAAAAATGAAAGCAAAACCGAGGAGGAGGCAATGTCCCCAACAAAAACATGAAACTATGCAATCATTGCGAAATAGATCAATTCAGTCGCTGCACCGTGAGATGAATACATTATGGGCGGTTGTGGCGCACCGGTGCGAGCGAGTAGCAAGCCCAGACTACCCGGTCCTCACAACTGTATTTACCCGCAGCCCTCTTAACCGATTACTGCGATGATCATCCACAAGATACAAACGCATTACTAATCAGCACAAACAGCAATCTCTCCTCCTCACCAAGTGCAATACTACGTTGTTGCCGTACACCACCAACTTGCACTTGCACTCACCACCTGCACTTTTGTGCCATGCGCTCGGACACCCAAACAAACTCCTGTTTCTCAACACCACCATGCTGACGTATCCCAACAGAAAAATACTAGATGCGCGCATGTCACAGTCTCGCCGTACGTCCCTTGGTGGCGACGTACGGCACGCGCAGCTGCGAAACCGTTGCAAACCATCAGATAGCAGCCAGGGTTGCATGTCGCAAGCACGCCCCCCTGCAATGCACGCGCACCAACGCATCGCCCAAGTCGTGGAGGTCATCACCCGATCCGCAACCCAACCATCCCCAATCTCCTTCGATACTTTGCCTAGCACAGTCTCGCCGTACGTCCCTTGGTGGCGACGTACGGCACGCGCAGCCGCGAAACCGTTGCACTCACTACCTGCACTTTTGTGCCATGCGCTCGGACTCCCAAACGAACTCCTCCAAATCAAACCGACGGCGTTTCTCTAACACATCTTGCGGGTGTAAATAATCAGTACGCGGCCGCGAATAATATTGGCTTTGTGGATTTACTGAAACACTGGCTCCATTCACCAAGTAGGGATCTGCGGGACGCGAACGTGCGTTAATGCCTGGCCCCTCACCAGCTGCGTATGGCTCTGCTACACGAGCACACAACCCTGCACCCAAGCCATCAGAACCAGTGGTCGTCTGTCGATCCTCTGTACGGCGACCCAGGGCCGGCCCCACCATTACCCACCGGAAAGGGATCCGCAGGACGCGAATGTGTGGCAACGCCCCGCCCCTCAGCAGCTGCGTATGGCTCTGCTGTACAAGCACGCAGCCCTGCACCCAAGCCATCCGAACCTGCCTTGGACGGCAGCGTCGCTGTATGGTGACCCGACGCCTGCCCACCACCACCCGCTGAAAAGGGATCCTCCGTTGTACAAGTTACGACAGTCACGTCTCAACTGATAAATTTACAACATGGAAGGTGAGCTACTTAGTACATAAGCTTGCTTATCTAGCATACCAAGCAATCTTCTTGTAAACGGAACTGAGACTGGTCAGTGCTAGGCTGCGTTCTTTCCTTTAGCACTATTGTATTGTAGTACTTACTTATTGTTAACCTGAACTCATTTATGGAAGCTGGGCCTGGACAGCTTGGCAGTCAGCAAGAAGGTATGTAGATCCTAACATTCCAACGTTGCAGTGCGTTCTTCTTTTCCGGACCTGATTCTATGGCATCCTAAGCCAATGAAATGCTGATGCAAATGTTCCCTTTACTGCCGTGTGCAGGTGTTGGGGTTGTCTGGATAGCACACGTGTGCGTCCATCGTCTCCACTGGAAATTAAGTAATGGTAAGCACCATCTGCAGTGCAGGCATCAACTACAAACATTTTTGTGAACGAGAGAGTATTCCAGAAGACCATCATGTGACCAGGTTCAGCCACTTTGCAACGTGCAACTTGTCAGAAGGTCAATGGCCATTCGGGCTGGGTGTGACCTAAGCCCCGGGCAACCGGCACGAAAACCGAACCGAAACCGCAAACCCTAAGCAAACCATACTGAAACCCCAAACCGAACCCAAACCGAACCCTAACCGAACCCAACCCTCCCGCCAACCATTTCCCTGACAGATTTTTATGAATTTCACACCTTGGCGAGCAGCTCCAGGGGCCTTCACCCTTTGTATGACGTGAGGAACTGTTAATAAGTGACTATTGAGAGTCTGAATGCACGTGAATG